>JAQIXN010000500.1:0-37041 GCA_034698145.1 Proisotoma minuta
GTAAGCTAGGAGGTCAGTTGTAAGACTTCTTGGCTTTTATATGCACGGAGAAAGCAGGCAAAAAGATTGAAAGTTTTCATCAACTCAGCATTTTAATTGCTAAAATAAAGAGTCCTCAATTAGCGATGGCTGGCTCAAGGTCCGCGTCTCACTCTGCCTCCGGCCTCTTGAAGGTACAAACAAACAAACAATTCCCCTCAAACCACTTTGTCCACAATGAATTTTAGGTTGTCTTTTTGGGCCATCTCGTCTTATCATCTTGGTAAGCTTGTTCGAGATTTAAACCGAAAAGAACATTCTAATTTTAAAAAAAATGCTTTGCAGGGGAATGGAGTCTCCGTATTTGGTTCCCACGGGTAGGCAGTAACACAGTCAACAGTTGCCTAATAATAATGAATGTGACTTTCTCCGCAGGCTACCTTTACTACAACCTCATCTTCATGATGTCCCTCATTTGGGCCGTTTCTTGCGACAATGTCGACTCCGCTTCAATGGTACATTTATTTGCCCCTTCTTTCATTATTGCAACTTTATATATCTGTATATAGGCTCTGTTGGTAAATTGCGCGTGCCTTGTGATGGATGCTTTTGCATTGACATTTTGGCCACGAGGAGGTAGCGTCAATTAAGATTGTTTTCAAGTACCAGGCATTAGAACAAAGTATATATTTGAAGGGCCTTCAAGGGAACGAGTTTATTTTGGAATTGCTATCGCCAACTCTGTGTTGCGTGCAATAACTGCCCTACTTCTTTACCGATTATACCGAGATCGAGATGGCTCAGGATCAGGAGGACTTGGTGACGTCTTCAGCGACATGGTTGGCGCCTTTAACTCCGAGGGAGGAGGAAAGAAGAAGGAGGGCTATCAAAACATTGGCAATGACCAGTCGGCATCCTCTTCGGGGAGTCAGCAAGAGGGGAGAGGGGGCGGTGGGAGTGGGGCAGGAAAAAACACAAACCCTCACCATTTCATCGTCTAAAGTTTTGGCATGCATGCAAACAATTTTATTTTAAATTTTAGCTTTTTTCAAACCATTTATTTTAACTTTGTTTTTAGAACATAATTAAATAGTACATAACTGAATATAATAATTATCTGAAATAAAATTTTAAAACTGAGTAATTGCTAAATATTTTTAAAAGGATCACAGAATCAACACAGGTAACACAAAGCTTGTTCAATCCCTTTGAGTAAAATTGATCATTGATCCCTTTGACACTGATACACTCATACTTGTGGTAATTTAAGAAGTTAGGAATGATAATTACAGCAGTCACTTGCTCTCTCATATGTAGACCGAAGTTTCCAGTTTTTGTTTTGATACAATTATAATCTCTGACTTTACCTTGTTCATCCATCACTTCTGTTATATAGAAGGATCAAATTATTTTATAAACCATTTCGTTAAAAACCGCTTTGGAAATTCTATTTTTTGGTGGGCGTGTAACCCCGATTCCAGGGCTGCTCATCCGCGGATGCGAAGATGCAATAAAATATGACATCAAAAACATAAATCGCTGCCGCAATGAAGAATACCCACTGCAATCAATCATTAATACTTTGACAACTTACCTCATAACTATATAAATTATATAATATAGTGACGTTTAAATTCTACCTACCTGCCAATTATCCAACGAGGGATCTTTATTCAGAAGGAGTCCAGCGATGATTGGGACACAAAATCCTGTAATGTTTGCCACCGTATGGGTGATTCCACTCAAGACATGGGCATAGTTTCTAGAAATGTCCACGTGATTGACGACATAGCCCCCATAAATTGCCCCATTGATGGTTACTGAGAGGGTGAGGAACATGACGGTGGTCGCTCTGTCGCAGCCGCTGTAGGACGCAGCGATCAAAAGAGCGGCAGATCCGAGATGAGCAATGCTCTGGCAACCTTTTCGTACCACAACCGTCCTTAATACTTTCTTTGAGATCAGCGTGTCTGCAATCTGAGTGAGAAATAGAGATGCGATCCACATCAGAATGTAGGGGAGAGCAGATAACCAACTGTTCTGTAATGTCATTCTTAAATTAATGAACAATGTGCCTTTAAAATAAAATAAACTTGAGACTTGCTTGTTTAATGTCAAAATGAAGAACAGATTGGAGATAACTTGGCAAGTAGTGAAGTTGGGTGTAGAGGCCATATCCGTGTCCCACTGCAAGGACCATGATACAAAATGTTTAGTTGATTAAATTACTTTCAGTGGAAATAAATGTGGTTTACCATGTCCAACCAAAATTGCCCAAAATGGCATGGAGGTGAAAATTGCTTTCCAAGGAGTTGGAACTTTCACCTGCAAATCAATTTAGTTTATAAATGAAGCTTTTAGCAAATCCTGAACAATATTTAATTCAAATTAATTGTTGACCTTTGATGACTGGCTTCCAATGGACTTTTCAATATAATTGAGCTCATCCGCTCCAATTCGAGGATGTTCTTCAGGAAGATCAAAAACAAAAAATGTCCACAGACCAAACCAAATGATGGTCATGAATCCCGTGACATAAAATACTGCGGGCCATCCTCCCAGAATATTTCCGTGAATGAGGTAGCCACTCATGATCATGACCATGGCCGTCCCAAACTGAGAACCTGACCAACGTTCATTCAGCATTCATTTCTTGAAGAAATGTTAGTACATATTGAATACCTGCATAAACAATGCTGGCCAATTTGCTCTTCTCATTTGGTGGAGCCCACGAAGCCAAAATTCGGTGCATGGATGGAAAAGCAAAGCCCTTGGTGAAAGGAAAGAGATTTGTAAATTAAATGAGTAACATTTGAATATTATATGGATTGTACTTCTCCAAGTCCGCAGACGACTCGGACAAAACAGAGAACGTATTTGTGTGTTCTTGCTGCGACGGGAGTGAAAATTGTGGCAATTCCAGCCAAAAGCAACCCAAGTCCCAAAGGCCATTTACCACCAAAACGATGAGCCAATAAACCACCTGATAAAACATTATAATTTAATAACTATTCACTTGGGAATAATTAGAAGTTGTCGAATCCATACCTGGCATCTGAGTCAAGACATAGCCTGAAAGTGTAATAAATGATAACAATTAATTGTGCATATAACTATTATAACTGGACAAATCTCAACCCACCCCAAAAGAATGAACTCAAGATAATTCCTTGTTCTATAGTATCCCAATTAAATTCCCCGTCTTCCTCTGGGGCAACGCTTCCAGCTTCTTCATTTTTCAAGTGGGCACAGGTCAGGGGTGGAGGGGTGGAGTTGTGGCCAAGGTCAACTTGAGACTGCGCTTTGAGATTATAAAGATGCGTCTGGTTGACCATTGAGACGATGGCAAGCGAGATGTTGAAGCGCATCGCGTAGCTTAGTGCAAAAGCCTTGAAAAATTATTTTTGAAAAATTATATAATATTTCCTAAAATGAGATTTAAAGTAATGTTACCCAAAAGCCAAGAATTGCCATCGTATGTCTCGTCCCCCATCCTAAATATGTAAATAAGTTTTTAAAACTTTGTCACAATTTTTCATTGCTAGTAATTTGTTTTGTTATTACCTGACGGTTTTTTGGGCTGTACTTTCACATCCTCAACATCCATTCCTTTAGCTCAACTTTCTTTTTTCTGAAATTTCATAAAATTGCAATTCAACGATGTGACAAATAAACATAGGTAATCATAACTATTTAGTAATAGTAAGTATGTATATTTAATGCGTGCAACAAATTATTCTGCTTATCCCAAGTGCTCTAATATGCTTTTGAAATTGGGGAGTGAAAGCAAATTGTCTGCATGCAAGAAGGCTAATAAGTCTCCTTCCCGAGAGGAAGGGACGCGGGGGAGATGCTTTCACTTGTCTATTTATAGCAAAGTCTGCCACCTTGAACTTGAACTGGAGCAAGATTGGATGTTCTCCTTTTGGCGTCTTGGCGAGGACTGACGAGACGACGGCAAACTCTCAATGGAATGGATCTAGCCGGCTTTCAAAGGAGAACAAAATAGTTGCTCCCTTTGGATTGGCTGCTCCAGCGGGTTGGGTCTTCTGCCACTAATATTTTGGCCAAAATTATATAAGGATCGCTACACTGACCTCTTCTCCCCTCATCTATCAATCCCCTTCTTGGCAGAATATTGCAGAGTCTTTTTTGCATGCAAGCTGTTGCAATTTGCAAATACTAGATGCAAATAGTATGCAATGTTGAATGTTGAATGGTCTAAGCAAAGATAGCAGAAGTACTCCACGTTTTGAACCATTTGGTGATAGAAGGAAATATATCTTTATGTGGAGTGAATGTGGTTCTTTCTATTTGCATGTAATCACGCATGGACAACAATACATTATACATTGTAACACTATTAATACCCTCCTTGCAAATATGTAAAAGCAATTGGGTTTGTGTTTTGTTTGTCCACTTCACAACTTTCTCTTACTCGCCACTCATGGATTATGGACAGCATGCAATATATTCGATATTCAATATTTTTATATCCCTCTTTTCTACACTTGAAATGTTACTGATTTTAACTCATCGTAACTTGTATTCAAAAAGAATCCAAAAATGTACTTGTACTTAAGGGAAAGTGAGATCTTAAATTTTCTACGTGAAAGAGTACTTACTTGGTAATAGAAGAGATTGTTTCAAGTCATTTCCCAGTGGGAAATTCCCATTGGAAGGATTAAATGTTATTTATAGAACTTTTCATTGGATAATCGTCCATACCAAAATCACTCTTTGATCTTTTCATTTTGTATGCATTTATGCTATTTTGTGTGGCGTGCGTGGGTTGCCAACAAATTACTCCTTTTCTTCTAATTATATTTCCTCTCGTGCAATCCTTCGTCGCTTGCAATATGGCCCAAAGACAACATTTGTAACATTATTCCTCCCTTGATTACATAGAACATGAGTTTAAGGTCATGCTTCTGAAAATTCCAGGATTTTTTTGTGCCTGTTTCGGACAGCTCTTAATTTGGTTTTTATCTCCAGAGCTTTCAATTTCGCTGTTTCAAGAAGCAGAATGAATGTAATGCTTATTTATACACGCCTCCAAAACTACGGATCCCAATTGGCTAACTTCATGGGCTGATGGACCCACAAAGCAAAGCAATTTGTTGTTATGTAATATCATCAGTGGTTATATGTTCACAATATAATTGCAGAACCACGAGGAATTTGATTTAGATTTGCCAATGGCTGAGTGACAGCTCATCAGATATTTGGACACTTTGGCTGAGGGGGCAGCTTAATTGTTTTGGGCTTTGTTGACAGGGACTTTTGATGATTCCGTGAAATGTTTCTCAATTTTATTGTGATTAGGAGCGTGGCATTTTTATTGGAATTGGCAACTGCAGAGCTTAATTTTGCAGCTGGGTGCTTCGAGTCCTTCATAAATTCACAGAAGTGAACAATTAAACAAAACAAAGCGAAGCATGAAGCCCGTATTATAATATACATAATACGTCACCCATCCGACCTCGTGTCTCGTTACAGAAAATCCATTAAAAGCTCAGCTAACACGTTTGTCCACTCAATATTGATGACTAAAATATTAAATCCTCGCGTTTATCATAAAATCGGAACTAATTTACTAAGCCACGGGCAGCAGTCGATTGCGTAACATTACTCATTTCTAAGTACATTAGATTTATGTTGGCAAATATTATGAACGGCTCGTGTGCGTACTCAACCGAGATAACTCCTCTTTTGTTATTATTACTTGTCAGAAGTGTCAACCCAAAGTTATCCAGTTGAAAATCTCAGACACTTTAATGCCTTTGGTGTCTCAAAGCATCAATGTTTCAGCCTTTGAACTCGTTTGCCAACACAATTTCCGTCGCTTATTCCAATTTCATGCAAATAACTATTAGGTGACAAGGAATTAATAATATTCTTTATGCAAACCATGTCGAATTTGCTCTTGGCTAGATCAAATGTCAAACCAGAAAATAGAAAAGTCTTCTGTGAGTAGAAAAAACTTATGCTTATCCACGGCAATCCACGCCCTTGCAATTTTTTTTAATTCGTGCTCTTATAAATGATTTGCTTTCTAGCCCGAATCAGGGCTTATGTATATGATCACTCTGCCTGTTTGTCCGTCTGTCTGAAATCTCATATTTTTTTTTTTAAATTCTTTTCATAACCGACATTTTAGTTTGCCCGAGATTGTGTTGCTTTTGTGGTATTGCTGCTTTGTGTAAGACCGTTCCAATAGACGCCAGATTGATTTGTACTGTCACTGACGGGATGAGACATTGTAGACGGCTGCAACGCTTCAATAATTGACATGTAAATAGGCATGCCTTTTGTTAAAAGACAATTAATGCGTTTCTTACTTGATGTTGTTGGTCCATGATGCTGATTGCTACTTGCTGGATGGCTATTATACGAACTTCCATGCTGGGTTGTAGCTGAATTGACATTTTAAAATAATTTTAAATGCAAAATGTGCGTACTGATAGTTTTCCAAAAACTTGCTAACTTTTGTTTGTATGCGTATCAGAGACATGATGAGAATTTTGAGAATGATGAGTTGTATTGGGATGACTTGTTGCTTGAGAGTTGTGACTTGTCAAGTGATGAGAATCAGAGCGATGGTCGTTCTGAGATGTCAAATGAGAGCTGTGACCATTGTGACTTGTCAAGTGAGAATTGTGGCCATCATGTGTCGGTTGTTGATGGCCATGGCTTGTTAAATGAGAACTGTGGTCATCGCCGTGATGAGTTGATTGTTGACCATTGTGGGTTGTTGCCCCATGGGAATGAGCCGCCGTGTGTTCAGAGCGATGATTGTGTGTTGATACAGGTTTTGTGGTACAAGAAGCTAAAGTTCCCGTTGCACAGTCTTGATAAGAGTCGGCTGTAAAATTCAGCAAAATGTTAACAACTTTAGTTTATAAATTTGGTGAACATGAGAAATTACTTGATTCGTCCGAGTATTTATAAGAGCGAGTGACAGTTTTCGGATGACTTTCGTATCTAGAAACTGGTTTGCTAATGCTCGCTACACAATTTATACAAACGTTTGAAACCAACCGATTCGAAATGTATATTTACAATCATTATATACCTCCTCTGCTTTTACTTTCGCTGATCTTCTCTGATTGGTAATGATCTGGATGAGAAGTGTGATGACTCGTGGGTCCTGTAATCATAATATAAAGTCCAAAAAGCCTTATTTTATTCCAAACAATTAGTTTTCAAAAAATACCTCTGCTATTGTTTTTGTGGTCATCAGACAAATAGTCACTATCGTCCTCACCATCGTAACTTTTATGATGATGCCTGTGTCCATTGGAAATCCTCTTATGACTAACTTCATGATGAGTCGTTGTATTGGGAAATGACTTTGGTTTCGACTGCTTTGAGCACCGGACACTTGTGTATGGACGGAACTTCATTTTGGAATGAAGGCATTCCGCTCGAGTGTCTTCCACTGACTCTCGAATATATCTTTGAAGCATCAATTGTTTGGTCTTCAGTGCGTCTTCACAATTTCGGGATGATCTGTGCTCAAAGTAAAAAACAAACATTAACTTTACAATTTCTTTGAGGTATCACGTACTTATGTACTTCTTTCGATGTCTCGAGGAGCAATGATGTCTCCTTTCCCCTCCACAATGATCATGTTTCCTGCATCGACATTCACAATGGGAGTCGGACTGTCTGTACTCGTCGCAAGGTCTGTAGTCCCTGTAATACGAGCGTCTGGGTGACGCTATTTGTATTGGTTGTCTAATGACGACGGGACTGATGGGTTGCTGCTGCTGTTGGTAAACAGGAGGAGGGAATGGACAATAAGGAGGAGGTACACAACAACTCCAAGGAGAAAGAGGAGGAGGAGGAATTTGAATTGGTGGGGGACAGAAATTTTGAGGGGGAGGAGACGGCGTTGGATTTTGAGAAATTTGGACTGGTGGTGGTTGTTGACAAGATTGAGGTGGCACTGGACGAACGTATCGAATGCATGCAATTTTCCTGTAATTCCCTGAAACTTGCTCCACAACCCCGTTTGAGTTTGTTCCGTATTCTGATCCAGCCGAATCATAGGAAGACCCCGATTTTTGATTCGACCCATCCGAATAAGTGTAAGAATATGAAGACATCCTTTCAGAATTTTGAAAACATTTAATTTTGATTCATATAATTTACTAATAATAAATGCACCCGAATTGATAGACAATGACAGAAAATTACCGAAAACAAGAATATTCACTTTTAGGTCGATTTCCTAGGCATTTGAGCATTGGACTGCCATTGAGCAGCGTGGCTAAAACGTTTATAAAGGATTTTTGTAAAAAAATAAATCTTATTAAAAATCTTATTAAATTATTGATAAATTGCATGCCAATTAAATCCATATTTCTGAAAACATATATGAATATTATGAATCATCTTCAATTCCAATATCCATCATTTAAATCATTTTCAGTCTGCTTAATTTGTGTTTAGTAGCAGTTGAGACTTCGAGACGACAACACTCGTTTTTTTAGCTTCTCTTAAAAAATCAAACTATTTTCTCTAAACATAAAAATGGAGAATCGGCGAATTCAAAAGGTAGAGTGGACTACAAAACGACGACAAAAGTAAAGTAAGTTTATTTGACAGGAGCTTTTGGACCTGAGGAAGACGAAGGTGGAGGGCTTTGAAGACTTAAAAGTAGACGACGGAAATATCAAAGTTTGGGAGGCCCTCATTCTCCCCGTAATTATTTACAGACAGTTAATTATAATTGGTCTAATATTAATGTCCTTAGACAAATGTTCCATACGCCAAAGGGGCGTTTCGGGTGCAGATTTCCTTCCCTGACAATTACCCCTTCAAGGCCCCCACCGTCACCTTCAAAACAAAGATCTACCACCCAAATGTGGACGAAAAGGGAGTCGTTTGTCTCTCAGTCATCAACAATGAAAATTGTAACCACCTCCCTAAACTAATAATTAATCAATCCTTTTAAAATTTAAAATCCACCATTTATGTAATTTAGGGAAACCTGCTACCAAAATTTCTCAGGGTAATATCCTTTTATTAATACAATAATGTTTTATTTTATCTAATGAATGCTATTCATTTACAGTTATCGAGGGACTTGTGAGACTCGTAAACAATCCGGAGCCTGAACACGCCCTTCGACCCGATCTCGCAGAACAATTTACTAAAGATTTTGCAAAATTCAAGAAATCTGCTGAAGATTTCACCAAAAAGTATGCTGAAAAACGACCTTCAAAGTAATCATCATTTAAGTTTAGGAAATCTTCCTTGCAAATTTGCAACCTTGATTTTATCATAATTAGCACTATTAACCGTAATACAATATCTCTTTGAAATGGAACATTAATATTATTTACAAGAATTAAATGCAAATTGCATATTTCACACGCATCAACTAAAAAAATGTTTTTGTTGGTTTATGGAAACTTTCCATTGGAAAGCATCATTGGATTTTAGGTCAGTAGAGTTTAGGGATCAACGGATGATAGCGTCACATAATAATGATTCATGATATTATGTGACAAAGATGACTAATCCTCTGTCCAAAGATGATTCTGGTGTCCCGGCCCCCGCGCCCCAAGTGACGCTTTCCCCAGAATGGGCAGTATGGATGTGTTGCGGGGTGGGCGTGCGGAGGGAAGTTGTTGAAGGGGGTCGAGCGTGTTGGATGGACGGAGGGGCAGAGGACGGAGCCACTCTCTGGGCCTGGCTATACACACTCACTACTATTACTATACGTGTTAAGGGATCCAAAAATAACCAAATCCAACAGTTGAAAAGATAGTAATAATACTAATAGTATACAGTCTACTAAAAAACTACCTCTTTTTAAATTAACTACAGCAGCTAGCTCCCATTAAATAATTACAATAATACAAACAATACCAGATTTACCCATTGTTTTAAAGTCAAGTCAATAGCAGTAGCAGTTCTTGGTAATTCTACAAATAAGTAACACGGAAGGGTTAAATAGTTCTATTATGACCTCATCACAGTTAATTATCGCAGGGAGCAAGTGATTAAATATTGCAGCACTCGCTGTACAATTTAATTAATTAACAATTAATGAAGGATAGGGAGGAGATACAATTAATTATGCAGACAGTCCAACCGTCGGTTATCGGCTTAATTAATCTTAATGATAAGGGTGCAATATAACTCTCAGATATTCATCCCACTAAACTTTAAGTACCATTTGTTTTAATTGCGGCGTGATTTCTATTTCAAATTGAACCCTGTGAAGTGTTACAATCTGTTAATGACGAGTTTGTCATCATCTCTCAAGTTATTTAAAGAGGACAATAATTAGGTATTAAATAATATTCCGGCCGCTAATAAGTTGGCTGTATGCAGTGGGGTCAAATATTGGGGTTGGTGACAGAGTTTGATACGTTTGATAGCAATTGGACATGGCGAATGACACATGTTCCCTTGTGCCCGATAACAAGAATCACCACCACACCCACCAACATATAAATAGCAATGGGAGCTCGCCCTCAACCTCCAAGTCATACAGGGTGCAAGAAAGGCTAAAGGATGTCTCCCTTTTCGGAGGAATTGGGACAGACCAAAGCCTGCAAAGTGACTATCTCAACAATGACAAGGACCAAGATAATGTCACAACGGCAGACGATGTCAGCTTGGCAGACGAGGATGACGAACTGACCAAACTAAATTCCGAATGTCCCACTTCTTCCGAACTAGTAGTTAAGCAAAAGTCTGCGACGCTTACTTCAGTGACGAGCGTTGGGGACAACAAGGGAAACTTTTCCTCTTCAAATCCCTTCATGTACAATGCAAGAAACAATTTACGTCGATCTTTTACACTGCCCAGAAGTCTTCTAGCTAGAAAAAGCGGACAAACAGGACCTGCATCGGAAAATCAAAATGGAAACTTTGTCCGAAACATTTTTCTTACTTTAGTTCGAAGTAAAAGTATACGGAAAAAATCTCTAAAAGAACAGGAAAACAACGTGGAAGGTGTTGGAGAGGGTGAGAATGATACTCAACAATCACCCCCAAACAAATTACAAGGTAAACATTCAATTCATAACTCAACTTATATCACTTATCATCATCTATCTATATAAATATCTTCTCCAGGTCTTCCTCCAGGTTTCATTCCAGCAGCTATTGGTCTAAAGAATCAAGGAAACACTTGCTTCATGAATTCTGTAATCCAATGCCTTTCTC
The DNA here is from genome assembly GCA_034698145.1 of Proisotoma minuta. Classification (NCBI taxonomy): domain Eukaryota; kingdom Metazoa; phylum Arthropoda; class Collembola; order Entomobryomorpha; family Isotomidae; genus Proisotoma; species Proisotoma minuta. The sequence goes on from JAQIXN010000500.1 coordinate 11,170, forward strand.
ATACAGACTCCTTGGCCAAGTACCTTGTCACTGATAACTATAAAAGTGACCTCCGAAGAAAACATTGGATAAAGAACGGAAAGGTTTGTGAATTTCAAATCAATTAGAGTCAACAAAACTTATTAGTGTTACCAAATTAAATAAATAAATAATTTGCAGAGTGAAGTTACGGATGAGTTGGCCCTAATTTTGAAAACTGCATGGCTAAGGCAAAACTCGACCGTTCTTGAAGATGCCGTTGTGAAATTTAAATCTGCAATCGAAAAAGGAGCAATTCAATGGCGAGGTGCGGAACAACATGACGCTCAAGAATTTTTTCTCTGGTTGTTGGACAAACTGCATGAAGATTTAAATCAAGCATCTTCCAATAAATATAAGCAACTCAAGGTACAACTTTCTTTTTTTTTTTTTACTTTACTTTACTTTGATTTTGATTTTGATTATTTTTTTAATGATCGTTTTGCAGAATAATTTTGGGCGACCAGAAGAACAAGTTGCTGCTGAAGCATTAGCAAATCATAACAGGTGCAATAATTCTGTAATTCAAGATATTTTTGGTGCCCATTTTCGCTCGAGTTTGACGTGCCCAGGTTGCGGAAAACAATCGGCAACGTTTGACCCCTTCCTTTCAGTCTCGTTGCCAATACCGCAAGCTATTCAGATGGTTCCGGTTTATGTTAATATCATTTATTTATCTCAACAACCACGACAGGTTTGTCTATTTATAATTTATTTGATTAATTATTACCTAAGAATGTGATTTTTATTTTTTTTATTTTACTTTTTTTTTAGGTCAAATTGGGTTTGAGCGTTAGTTCTTGTGCAGATATTAAAGAACTCAAGCAACTATTAGCAGCCGATACTAACATTGAAGAAAATAGCATTTTACTAACCGAAGTTGATGGAGAAGGCTTTCATCGAACTTTTACAGGTAGAATTTTAAAACGAGTGATGTCAATTTAACTTTTACAACAATACCTTTGAACTTTTTTCAGAAACTCAACTGGTGTCATCGCTGTGCAACAATGAAGCTTTGTACTGTGTCGAAACTCCTCAAATTAGAGAAATATCTGAGAGTGACGGAGCGTTTCTTATGATAACATGGACAAATATTATAGTGACAAGTGACGACAAGACAAAAATTCGATTTGGTAGTACCTATGTCACTCAAATTGCAAGAGAAACAGGGTTTATAGATTTGCAAAAGATTTTGTTGAAAGAAATGTCTGCGTTGCTTCATCCTGGAATACTTGTATCAGAGCAAAAGGTAAATATTATTATTTTGTTATATTTAAAAAAAAAACGATATTCATTTCTTAATAATAATAATTATTAATAGGATCCTGTGTTCACTATTCGAATTTTGGATGGAAATCCTGAAGGGTCAGTTGTGGATCCTGTGGTTGAACATCCTTTATATATGGAGGCTGTGGATCACGCATTGTCACTTTCCGATGAAGATGTTCCTCCTCATGTAAATTGACTCTTTATTTTTGTGTCCTTTAAAGTAATAATATTTTGTATTTATATTGATTTTTCAGATTAAAATGCATTTAGAATGGAAGCCTGAAGACAAAGAAAAAATCATTATTGATGATTCCGAAAGTGTGGAAGAACATTCCAGCGTGCAACAAACTCGCCAGAAATTTGCGGAAGAATCAATCGGATCTGTAACTCTAGGGGAATGCTTTGATTTGTACACTAGTGCAGAACAATTGTCAGCAGAAGATTCTTGGCACTGCCCTCATTGCAATAGAAAAGAACAAGGGACACTGAAAATGATTGGACTATGGTAAGTTTAAAACAATTATATGTATTAACGAAAAAATAATTCAATAGTTATAATAATGTATTAAATGTATTGCAGGACTGCCCCTCAAGTTCTTGTTGTTCATCTTAAACGATTTAGACAGACTGTAAAAGGGAGAGTGGCTGCAACAAAAATAAGTTCCGTAGTAGATTTTCCAATTGACGGTTTAGATCTTGGACCTCATGTTGCAAAACACTCAAAATCAATTGAAAATGGAACTTGTAACGGGGGAGGATTAAATCAAGCGTCTTCGCCGATAAATGGATGCTTCGGTCTTGGAAATTGGAAACACCGAGCGTCCTTCAAAAAGCACATTGTTTCTTCCATTCCCATCAATAAGAATGTTTCTTTTCAAAACGGGAATGAAGACAGTTTAATTTATGATTTGTATGCTGTTTGCAATCATCATGGAAAGGACATGCTTGGAGGACATTATACTGGTAAATATAATTAATTATATATGGAAGCATCATACTTTGTATATAAATGTATATAAGAAAATTTAAATTATTTATTTTTTTTTGTTTAGCCAATTGCAAGAATCCTGTGGATGAGAGTTGGTGGTCATTTGATGACACGCGAGTGACAAAACTATCATCCCCATCTGAAATTAAAACATCTTGCGCTTACATTTTGTTTTATACAAAAAGATCTAGTTCATCACCAATTAATAGTCAACCGGTTATTTCATCTCAGCATTGGTGCAAATCTCTTATCAAAAAATACCACAAATTGTCTTCTTTTTCCAACTCATCAAATGGAGATAGCCATAAGGTAAAAGAAGTGTTTGCAAACAAGCAAACAAAGGACACTTCAACTACTACTGCTTCCTCAAATGTTGTTCATCCAAATAAGTCTGCTGAAGAAGATTCAACTACTGAAAGCCAACCTTCCTCCGACAAGGGTTACCACAATAATAGTTCTTCAAAGGATTCTGAAAAGAGCAAATCAAATGCAATCAATAATGCACCATTAGCACATATTGAAGATATTGGAGTTGGAATTACAGAATTACAGATAGAGAGCACAGTGTAGCTCAAAATAGAAAGATATAATTTATATTTTTATCAACTGTATGAAGAGGAAACTAAGAATGATTGTATAATACTTTTAGCATTTCTCTGCATTTTGCACACTGCTCAACTCCTTTTGGCTGTAAAAGTGTCGTGGATGAAAGTCTTTATAGTCGACGTAAAAGAGATCTTATTATGCAACTGATAATTAATTATTACAAGGTTACCTTATCAAAAAAACTCATCCCCAATCGTTCGCTAGTTTATAACAACAACAACAACAGTGGTAGAAGACTACGTTACATATTAAAGTTGTTTTAGATGTAAAAGATATATGCAAAGTTTTTGATCTTGTCTATGTGATATTTATTTATGTGAGCAAAAGAATTAGTCAACCCCGGAATTTTTGTTGAAAATTTTATATTATTATTACCTTCTGAATTTTTGACATTTGAGAATTAATTAAATTTAGTTTAGTACACTTTCCAGATAATCCTGGATCAGCCGGAAACTAAATTATTGTTTGAAAATTTTACAACTTTCCTACCAGACCAACAAAAACGATTCAAAATTGTCCAGTTTTTTATTGTGCTAAAACTTTTTATTATGAAACCTTTAAATGATTATTGATAGTCATCATCATGTATGTATTATTATATGATAACCGCTATTGTTCTATAGCATTTATAATGCTCTAAATTTTTATGGTCCAGAAGACAATGCTTTTGAAGTTTTGAACCAATAAAGTGTTCCAATTGAAAAATAAAGAAATAGGAAATAGCTATAAATTATTGTCTAGTGCCTGCTAATGAAACTCGATCAAAAATTCATAACACATTTAGCATCTTTTTTATTAGCACAATGTTCCACAGATTCTGACATTGATAACAATTCCACCAGAATGAATTTTAATGTGTTACATATTTTATTTTTATTTATGCAGTGCATTCAAAAAATTTGCTGTAGCCAGCTATTTTTTCACCATGAATCATTTAATTTTGTTATTGGCAAATTTTATATGTGTCGCAGTTTCGCAAGATTATGTCATCGTTTCCTCCCCTTTCTCGATAACACCTGCAAACGTAAGTCGTTTTATTTCACATACAAAAAATGAATTTCATTGATTTTCGTTTGGATTTCTGATTTTCAGTGGGACCCTGAAAATGCCTGTGCTTTAAAAGAGAGGAAATTAGTGGTCCAACAACAACAGGTGTCCAATGCCACAGAAAATGAGACCCTGACTTTGGATAATTTGGACAATATTGTCAACTCATATGCCGCAGATAAGACGAATGCCACTTTCAAAGTGGAAAATCTAAATCTCACAATATGGATGTACATTGAGACGCCTCAGCCCCCAAAAAATAATCTGACCAAAGCATTTTACTCTCATCAGTTGTGGCTAGTTAAATATTGCGTCTGCTTTCTGGAAGTTGACCCCCCGCACAGCTTTTGGTGTCAGGGGAAGAATTGTGGCTTGTATAATGTCGCCCTTTGTGAAAAGAGAAGCACAAGAGAAAATAATACAACAATAGGAGGCAATGTTAGTGGGAGTCACAGGTAAAACTCGAGACTTTTGACCTTTGTCGAATACCACTTAACATTATTTCATTTTGTTTAAGGGAACCAAATTTTTGGAGCATAATCTGGATAGGCTTTGGAGCCGGGGGAGGAGCTCTCATTGGAATCATCTTGATTTGCATGTGCTATAAAAAGCTTTGCAAGAGTCCTTCTAAACAGATCCTATTGTGATATTCGTAATTGTAATGATAATTAGTACAACATAAGAATGAATAAAATAATAAATTTTTACATAAACGTTTTGGAGCATTTTGCATGACTTGCTTTGGCTACGGGGTTGAGTGAAAGGGCGGAGAGCGAGATCTTCAGATTGACGATGGCTTTGATGCAGTTTGAGGTTCTCAATATTCTGACTTAACTGGAGTGGGTGTGGATTCTGGAGATGGCTGTCTGCGTGGCTGTAATTGGTAAAGATGTAAGTATTGAACTGTCTTGAAGAGCAGTTCTGTTGTTAAAAGTTGGAATTTTTAAACACATTTTGATTTTCTAGAACGGTCCTTTGTTCTTTAAATGTCGACCGACGCATCCTGCGACGGAAGGTCATGTCGGAAGTATTTCTCAGCCCCTCAGTGAATTAGAATACAGTTTCATTGTCAGCTCCTCCCTGGACATTGTGGAGGAAAGGGTCCAGTCCCACCATCACACTTTCAAGAACCCTGGGGCCGTGGGCGACGTCCAGCCCGTCGCCACCAGGGAACTCTACTTGGGGGCATTAACTGCACAGGAGGAATATAAAGTGTAATACTTTAAAATGTGGCATTTTGTTGGATATATTAATATTTTTGTTAATATTACAGATTTGGGTATATGACCAACACAAAAGTAAAGTTTATCATTGTTGTTGAAGAGACGAGTATTCCTCTAAGGGAAAATGACATTCGAATGGTACGAAATTACGAAAGCTTCCAATCGTTTTGAAACTTGCTTCAATGGATTTCTGTGATTGTTTACAGATGTTCCGGAAATTACATGGAGCATTTTGTGACCTAATGTCGAATCCATTTTACGTACCCGGCACACAAATAAATTCCAAGTAAGTTCCCCTTTTATATATACTTTCTTATTTGATTATTTAATTTTATTGTCTATGCAATTTCAGGCGATTCGAAGGAGTTATAAATTCCATTATTGTGGGGCAATAATTAAGTTTTACAATCTATGTAATATGTATAAATTCTAAGCTAGTCTAAATATAAGTAGGTACAGTATAATTAAGAACGGACGAATGAAAAGATAAGAAGAATAAAATTAATGTTTTTCCAAAGCTTTTGTCAGTAGATTTGTCAAATTGGAAACTAAAACTCGAGGGTCTTCCTCCAGCCCCGCAGTGACCATTGCATTGCTGAATAACTGCATTAAAAAATATTTAATGTTAAACTGTATGCTATTAATCCACGTAAATTACCTGGTCCACAACCATTCTGGCCAATTCAGGATTTGAATCCTTTAGCTCACTCAATTTCTTTATCAATGGATGCCTAAAGTAACAATAATTTTATTATTAATAATTGTTCAGAAAATCTTGTTTCAAATTCCTTACTTGACATTCAGTTCTAAGCGTGGTTGTAAAATAGAGTAGCGTCCTTCGGCTGTCATTGAAGCAAATTGTGTTCGAACAAAATGTCTTGCTGCGGCCATTTCTTCCACAGTTACGACACAAGGGTGGTTTTCTAATTTCTGAGTAAATTTGACAGAGTGAGCTCGTCCTTTGAGAGCAGACTGGAAAAATGATAACAAAGATTCTGCACTGCTTTTGTCCATAGACCCAATCGCTGCAAAAAATGTTTTATTTTATATTTCCTTTTCTCTGACATTTAAATAATCCAAACTCACGTAAGGAATCCAAGTTGACATCGTCTTTCATTTGCCTCATTTCCTTCTCAACTGAAGTCAAATTTTTCCTGTCAAATTGGCGAAGTTGTAGAAGTACCATTTCATCATAGGGTTGGAAACAAAATAAGACTTCAACATTCTTTTCCTTCAAAGCTTCAAAATATGGAGATCTTTCGGCAAGTTCTCGACTAAAACAAAAGGTAAAGTTTTAAAAATATCATTCGCAAGTGTTGAAAAAATGGTACCTAGGGGCTGCCAAATAGAAAATGTCTTTTTGTGCAGGCTGCATCCTGCTAATATAATCTGGAAGGCTAACCAACTCTCCTGATGGTTTTTGGGAGGATTCAAATCGAATTAATTTTGAAATTTCTTCCTTCAGCACTTGCTCAGGTTCTGTGATGATCCCTTCTTTCAAGAAAATTGAATAGTCAGTGTGAAATTTGGCATAGCTTTCTGGTTCTTTTGTGGATCTTTCGTAGAGAAATCTTATGACTCGATTGATTACCACTGTTCGAAGTTTTCTGTTAATTTTTCGTTTAATTACTATTAAACATATGCATTTAATAATCTTGTATAAATTTTACTGTTTGTAGTATTACCGTATTAGAGCACTGTCCTGCAGCAGTTCTCTGCTTAAATTCAATGGAATGTCTTCAGAATCAACGACGCCCTTCATAAACCTCAACCAATTTGGCATAATGTTGTCGGCTTTGTTTTTTATCATTATCTTCCGACAGTAGAGACTAACTCCAACTAATTATGAGGAATAATTCGGAATATATAATTATTAAATATTGATACAATAAATTGCAATATTTGTCATGTCTCACCTTGTGCATCTTTGGACATTTCAAATAAACCTGGCTTTCCTTCTGGAACATAAAGAACACATCGAAGACTTAGAGGAACATCGGTATTAAAGTGCAAAACAAATCTGGGTCTATCGTAAGCCCCTCCGATAAAGTGATAAAATTCGTCATGCATATCTTGCGTAACCGATTTCGGATCCATCAACCACAGTGCCTGCAAAAAATGGGACAAAGGGATGGATCTAAAATTTCATTATGAAATTTTCATATCATAAATTACATATGATAAATCGATGAATTACCTGAACGGTGTTGACTTGAACTCCATTGACAAATATTGGGTTTCCAACAAAGTTGCTGTACTTTTTCACCACAGCTAAAACAGTCTCCTCGTCACTGAAATGTCTATCATCCGTTTTTAGATGCATCACAATCTTTGTCCCTGGTTGAACTCCATCAGCTTCTTGTATTTCATATTCCCCAGTTCTAAACAAGTCAAAATTTTATTATTATTAAAAAAAAAACAAGTGAATAAAGAATAAACATTGATACCCTTCAGAAGTCCATTTGTAGCCCACAGATCCAGGTTTGGCTGATTTTGAATAAACGTCTACTTTGTTGGCCACCATAAATGACGAATAGAAGCCAACACCAAATTTCCCAATGATTGAGCCAGTATCTGAAGCATTTATTCCTTTGGCTTCTTTCAACTGCTCCAAAAATGCCTTGGACCCTGATTTTGCAATCACTCCCAGATTTTCAATCAGTTCTTCTTTGGTCATTCCAACTCCTGTGTCTTGGAAGGTTATTGTTCGATTGTGCTTATCAGTGGCGATATGAATTTCCAGCGCCCTGTCGGCCCCTTCCACTACATTCCCTTCTGCGGCGCTCAAATAGCGGAATTTTTCCAGAGCATCGCTCGCATTTGAAATCAACTCTCGTATGAAAATCTCTGATTCTGAATACAGCGATTTCGCCACAATGTCTAGCAGCATTTTTGTTTCAGCCTGAAAAGTTCTCTTTTCTGCAACACCCAGAGCTTTCTCGTCGTTTTTGATGATGTTGTGGTATCCTTCGTCAGCCTTCTCCTCCACTTTGGCGTCAGGGGCAGATGACAGAAGTCGCAGGTGAAATGAATTGTGGATTTTCTGATATGACGATGATGTAACTCTCCCGACGGTCAACAGCGTCGGGGTCTTATGCATTCTTACGCCTGCGGCAAATCATTCAACAAATTAACATGTAAAAAATGAAATGAAGCATGAAATGAATTTTTCAAAATACCATAATGAAGGCTGCGAAAGGAGGTGGTGTAAATTCGCCGATAAGCCTGTGACATGTTTACCAACGAAGATAATCGTCCACCGGTAGCCAAGTTCATCTTTCGTCAAATCGTCAATGTCTGTCGTGCTCAACTCAAATTCAAATGAGAAAAATACAGAACCGCTTTGAAGAGGTGACTTTGAGAAATGCAACGTAAATGTATTGTAAAATCAGTAAAATGTGCCATGAAAAATTGATGTAGTCGTTGATTCGGAGTTTGAAACATTTTAACGTCATGTTTTGCTTCAATTAGAACTTCTAATTTAGAAGCCTTTAAGGGCTAACCACCAATAGTAAGTAATACATAATATGGAAAAGCAGGACATTCCTAATTTCAAGAAAGAGAACAATTATTGTTGCATCTTACAAATAAGATAATTATCAATATTATCATCTTTGCTTCTTTACAACTAATTGACGACGCAGGGACTCGACTTGTTTGAAAAATAAAGCTGGAGGAGGTTGGTGAGGTATTTTTTGGTGAAAAGTTCACATTTATTAAGTCTCTCACTTAGAACAAAATAAGAAATTATTTTCCCTTGCTCTTTCCCTCAGTGGCGGCGGCGGCAGCGGCCTCGGCAGCCTCTGCAGCTTCCTCTGCCTTTGTCGTCCTTGTGAAAATCTGTTGGGAACGGTGTTTGGTAACCCGGCGGATCATCCCTGCAAATTGTCAATCAAATGGAATGTTTGAAATTGGTTAAAACTCTGGTAAAAATGATATTAAGAGTTTAGCAAAATGTACCTTTTTGGAGGAGTTCGTCGAGGGCTTTCCTGGCAAGACTGCCTCTAACCTTTAACCTTTCGGAGACTACGGAGGGAGTGATTAACTTATAAGATGGAACTTCCTTCAATAACTTGTCATAAGTGGCCTTATCGAAAAGAACCAAGTTGTTTAACTTGTCACGAACTTTCCCTTTAGACCACTTCTGCAAAACATTAAGGACAAGCATTAGCAAATGATTTCAAATTCAAAATCTTGGATTTTGATTAAAATAAACTTGTGGTTAAAGTTTACCTTCTTTTTGGCCTTTCCTCCTCCTCCTCCCTCCTTCTTTTTGGGTGTCTTTGCAGGGGCCTTGGATGAGCCCTTGGTGTCCTTCTTTGGAGCCTGCAAAAATCAATTAGTTTTAATTGGTGGGTGTGGTTTTGTGGGGCTAAATATTTAATACTCTTACCATGCTGCTGTTGCCTCTTTACAGCGGTAGTCCAAATGATCAAATGACGAATGCATGGCACTCTCTTTCCCCCGCTCTTCATCAGAGGGAGCACGGCACAACGGCCCTTTGTCTCAACAAGTTTGGCATTAGTCGTCATCTTAGATACGTTTCCATTTCCACCACCCCTCGTCCGTCCGCCCGTCACTCCCAAGAACTTTCGAACGCGTCAACTTTTTTGCCTTTTGTCTTGGGATTCTAACGTAATTTGTTTATATGCAGGTTAAGTTAGAACATGGGCGTTATCGGCCTCGCGCTTCATGGCCAGCGACCACCGCGCACTAAGAACTTGAGTGAAAACATTGGATAAATGTGGTATCTTTGGTCATCAAAAAATGAATTTAACGGTACCAAAGTCGAATACCCGGCATAGACGTAAGGTCACAAACGGTAAAAAAGTGACAAAAACATTTACTTTTTGCTCTTGTTGACTCAATAAAATTTAACGGGAAAGACGAATTTGTCGTTTAAAACAACCTTTGAGCGGCTTTGGGTGACCATAAAGTTATTTCACAACTTGGTTACATCCGTCATACGATGGCTTATTCTCAATAATTTCTCAAGTGGAAGAACAACAATTATTTGCAATTGTTTGCATTGTTCTCTTCTCTTGGTACATCATGATTATACTATAATCATTATAGATTTGTCAGTCTGAAATTGTAAGCCACAATGGCTTACCCATCAACATTCCAAATTGTCCTATTTAGTTTTCTAAGTTTGACATCATCATCATCATATTCTTCTCCTGACGAGATTGTGTCCCTCCAGCCCTTGGAATTAAAGTCTGTTCTGAATTTGTTTATGGAATGCACAACTGTCTTAATTGCTGCAAAAGAATTCAGTCTAAATGCCCTAAAGGAATCTTCATATAATCCCATTTTAATTTTCAACAATGAAAATAAACCACCGGCCCTTGAGTACCCTCAAAAAGGCACACAACGAACCTCCCTCTCCTACAAATTCCGCCCTCGTCATTTTTGCTGGGCATTTGTCATTTTGGAACCGGAAGCAGTCCCCCGACTTGCCTGGTTAATTGAAGACCAACAAGAAACGGAACAACTTAGCAATTGGTTTGGGGCTAAGGAAATGTTGATGAGCTTCATTGACAATCAGGCTCCGTTTGTCCCTGAAAGTTATTTACTCCAATACTTTATTTGGCTGACTTCCCAAGCTCAAAGTTTCCAAAAAGGATTTCATCATGTGTCATCTTTTTCATTCAGCACTTTTGGAATCCGAGATTTCATAGTCCTCCATTCAAAGTTTGACAAAGAGTTGGAAATGTTTTGCTTTCAAGTTAAAAACCAAAACCTAATTCTACATTACCACAACCAATATTTCCAATTTTCGTCACCAAATTGGATAAAGGTTTCATGCAATGTTGTCGAGTCATTGTTTGCTTCGTCTCGTTGTGTCCATGAAATTGAAACAATTGCTCAAAGTGTGTCAGTATTTAACAAATATTATTGGAAGTTTGACACTTGGATGGGTCCTGCGACAGAGAACATTGAGATCTTTTATTTTTCAAAGTACTTTAAGAATATTTATGACACATTTTTCCACAAAAATTCTGTAAATGTTAAAGCTAATGAATATCAAATAGCGTTGAAATGTGGCAAGATTGAAGATTTTCTCGGTTTTCTGTTGATGGAAGATGATGTCTTGCGGGTCAAGAATTTGAGTGGCGTAACTAAAACTAGAATGTATGGAGAAGGATACGTTTTTCATTCAAAACACACGCTTCAATTGGATTCAAGAAATGATTTCCAAGAAGTGATCATTATAGAAGAGGAATCTTTTAGCTTTCTATCGTGTCACGGAGTCAATCGAAATCGCTTTGTGAATCTCTATTTTTCCCCTTTCGACACTTGGACATGGATTTGTCTGATTTGCAGTCTGAGCTTAATTTCAGCCATTTTGAGTGACTGGCGACAATCTTACTTTTCTAGCTTCCTCCTCCAAGGAATTCTACTTTTAGCCATACTCATAGAAATCTCCCTTGCAAAAAAATCCAAAGAGCGTTCAAGACCGCAGATGATAATTTTGGGAGTTTGGATAATTATGTCTGCAGTGCTAATTACTTGGTACAAGAGTACTTTTACGACTAACGTCATTGCTCCATATAAATCCACTGCCCCGTGGCGAACAATTATTGACATCAAAGGATTCAACATTTTCATTCAAGTGGAAGACAATGTTTGGAATAACCAAGCATACAATCATTTTAACAGGTCCACTTGGATGTTCTTTCAGACAAATATTGAATCTCAATTAAGAGCAGCCATATCTTACAGAGACAATTCTTCCAAAACACTTGTGGGCTATCGAGAAGTTGCCGATTTGCTTGGAGTCGGAGTTCTACAAGGAGTTTATGAGAGAAAACCTATTCTTAATTTCCTACTATACAAATATCCTCATCATTTTATCAATAACCTGAGTAGCTGTGATAACGTGGCTTATTTAGACAAACATGAAAACATTTTAAAGATTCTTCAAGGGGATGACGGATTTTTAAAAAGTTACTTGGGATGGGACATTCCTCTAGTCAGAGACAATTATGTTAGAAAGCGTCTAAAAGTAATGATTTCCTCTGGAATATACAATTATTGGGACAAATGGTTCAAGTTGCACAAACCAACTAAATTATTCCAGCATTATGCTAACTGGAGCTATCCTATAGTTCGTGGAGTGAAAAGACTAGATTTCGAATCCAAAATTTCTACAGCATTTTACGTTTTAGGAGCATTTAGCCTAATCTGTATTTTCTCTCTTGTGACTGAATTTATTTGTAAATATTGTAAAGTAATACCTGCTTGGAAATTTAAAACACAAAATATTCAAAATTTTTGATACATTGATTGTGATGTGTATATAGCACTCTAAAAAATTATGCAGATTACACTTGACCCAAAACTATTTGGTTCTAATAAGGCCAAATATTTAGAGAAATTATATATAAATCAATACTTGTCATTGAACTCTTGAAAAAAAATATCACAAAATAATTGAAATAATAATCAAATGGCAGTCATTTAGTGTTAGTTATTCATTTTTTCGTTGGATAAACTCAATTCCTCTGTTTATCAGTTGCTTTTGAACCCATTCAAAAACCACAAGGTCCATTTGACAGTCCACCAGCTCAAGTCTTACTAAATTTAACGTCTGGAAAAGTCGTTTTATTTCCAATGATGAAATCTAAGAAAGAAATTAATATTAAAAAAAACTTGGTATATACTTTTAATTTGAATTTAATATAAATGATTATACCATTGCGTTATGAATTGTAAGTTGGCGAAGTTCTGGTAAATTGCAAAGTCCATGAAGAATCCATAATGTTGATACTGTAATTGTAGTGCAGACTATTCTGGGATCAGACATAACACCCACGTCACCACAAAGTGTCAACGATTTCAAATCTAAAACAAACAGTATATATGTACATTACTTTATATCTTGAGGCAAATAATATTAAATGATATTACGATTGAGATTCCCAATATATGGTAAGCAACGGCGTGATTCATATTCTTCAAAATTATCCAACTCATAACCACCGTCCAAAATGTTGTCCGTTTCCGCATTTGTGAATCCACAGACTCCAATACTTGACACTGTTTTAGATTCCAGATATAAATGCTCCAGTTGAGGAAAACAATCGTAAATCTTAAGCAGGTCTCTATCTGTAGCATTGTCTATTTGGATTTCCGAAATGTTCGGAAATAAGACTGACATCCGCTTGAGAAGTTTAGACTGCTGCTTATCATAACTCTGCAACTTTTCAATCTTGACTGATCTGAGCTGAGAGTTGGAAAAACACTGGGTGGGGTAAGTTCTGATCAATGTACAAGCATTGAAAAAGCTCAGGGTTAATTTTTTCAATGTCGGAATGCTTCCTATAAAGTTGAGATCTCCAGCGTAGTCGTCCAAATGAAGTGATTTCAAATGTTTTAAAAAATTGCACGCGAAATCAATTTTCAGTTTGAAATCCAGAGATAATCGCATATGTTGAAGAGTGGGACCCAAAGTAATCAGTAGATTGATTAATCCATGTTTATCTTCTCGTCGGACATGCAAATCCACTGACGTGAGTGGGTACCTTTTTTCCCTCAGTTTCATCATCCCTCGATTATTGAGTCGCAGGTAGAGATTGAGCTCTGCCAGTTGTGGATTTCCGAAATGCGTGCTGCTAAATAGTTTCTGGGCCAGGTACTGGTTTACTTTGTTGAAGCTGACGTCAATGTCCACTACGGAGCATCTGTGTTGTGCAGCGTATCTTAGACACAGTGTTCGATCTCGAGTAATGTCTCTTTTGTGAGGACACTGGATGCACTTCAAATTTGGAGTGATGGAAAGAAGACTAGAAATTAATCGTTTGCTCCAAGCGTTGGAATTGGCCAACGAGCCCGCAGTCAGGTTACTAGCCTCGTCTTCATAGACGTTTGTGAAACATAGTACGAGTTTCTTCAAATTGGGTAACTTTGCGTTTTCAACATCTTCAATCCCATCCATCAGATCAGCAGTAGATGTGGGGATAGCTCCCGTAATTTCCAATTCTTCAATATTGTGGCATTTTCGAAAGAGAACATCTTTATAAATAAACAACAATAAAAATTAATTTTCATTTTAAAAAAAACTTTCACCTGTCGTTTTGTAAAAAAAAAGACTAACCTTGGAGTCCCAATAGCGTCCAACCATTAGAAATTCCCAGACATCGGATAAAAGAGCCGTAAGTCTTTAAAAAGTTGTTGAGGGCATCAGAGCCGAGCGGAACGTCAATGGGAAGTTTTACATCCCTATAAATTGCAGGTGTCATGTTGTAGCCCCAAATTGTCTTCTTTATGGCCAATGCAGTCAGCCTCTTTTTGTCCTTGATGTTGAGAGAGAAACTCGCATATTTAAGAGAACACGCCGTTTGCCAACCAGAACACACCAATCGACAATTTTTCCAATCTTTCAATGGCAAATACGCCAGTATTTCATTCATTACCTGACAAACCAAAACAAAAATTATATAGTTAATAAAATTATATTACAAAATGTTATTTTATTTAAAAGAATAAAGAATAACTCACAGGTGGTACTTCAAATGGGGTGTTGGGAGCTCGATAAGAACATGGCTCAAAGTAGTCATTAATTTCTTCAACGTCAACGTATTGTTCTTCGACCTTTATATTTTTCTTAACTCTAACTGCTTTGGACTTTCTTGAGGGGACAGGGAGGAGAGGGGGGACGAAGGGCGACGTGGAAGCGACAGCAATGGCCCGATGACGCAATGGACGAAGATTGTGTCTTCTTGAGGGAACTTCCACCGCCTGAAGAGATCGCCTCGGACGACCAGCCATCGTAAATTTACTTTAATTGACCTCTTTGGCGTCTTAATTATTAATAGTTTGCAATTTGCAACAATTTGTCGTTTATATTGGGAGCAAAAAGCAAAACAAGGAACAATTCCAACACTCGCTCTCTCGGAATCAGTCTCAGTCTCGCCTTCTCTTTGTTCATGGAAATTCTCATCCTAAGTCATAATTGCTCAAATAATTGAAATAATTGGCCATAATTCTCAAATTAACAACAGGATGGAAATCTATTTTTGTAGGTTTTAAATGTGGGAATGTACATAAGTGGTAATTTTGTATGTGGGCAAGAAAACGAGTTTATTCAAGTCTCAAATGCTCGATATTAAATTTGTTGTTGGAATAATAATTAGTTAAGTATTATGGTTGGATAGAAAGCAACCACAATTTCAATTTTGATCTGCCCAATAATCGAAAGTAGTTAGAAAACAGTCGCAAACAGTAACAAATTGTAAGCAATTAGATGATGAGGGGAAAAGTCATTTTGTCACCTCATCCAATTGAAAGTGTCTCAATTTTTGTATTATTCTTTGCGTCTTCATCTTAAATGATATATTATTTACTTTCGAGGGAATTCAGAGCAGGGAAATATTCGCTATAATTTGCCTTGAAAATTAAATTGTTTGAGTTCAAGCTCTTGGTTTATTAGAAGAAATCAAATCGATTCGATTTACTTAGTTCAACTGCCTCTTTATTTTACACATCTTACTTCGAAATCTGAGTTTGTCTAGAGATAACGGCCTCTTAATTTCATGGAACTGATTATTTGAAATATTTTTTTTTACATTTTGACCTCCTGATTGAGTTGTTTGCAGTCGTCACTTTCCGAAATGGTGTCCAAAAGTGGTTTGCTAATTTTAATTTTAGTGATTTGTTTTGTTGGAGTTTGTAACAGCAAGTTTTATGAAGACGATTTAAGTTACTTTAATTTCGGGAGTTTGAGTTTGCAAGATTTTTTGGGGATGATGAGCGGAGTGATAAAAGTGGGCAACCGCACAATCAAGCTTCCAGAAGATCTCCCAAAACTATTTTCCCAAAAAAGCCATGGCCATCGTCACCCAGATTCCTCTCAAGCCAGAATTATTGGAGAAACTAACAATGAGGGAGAGGAAGAGGACAGGAAAGAAGGCCTAATCTCTGTCGCAAATTTCTTTAGATTGGGCTGCATTTTATTTGATTTGTCGGAAATGAAAGAGAGTGCAAAGAATGGCTTGTTTTGATCCTACAAAAGGTATTAACTCCAGTCTCTGCTGTACTTTTGTGACCTTTTAAATAGCTTGGACTTTACAGATTTACGGAGAGCTTGTGGACAGTTAGCGATTTTTAAAACATTAATTTATTTTATTACATATAGCTCCAATAAATACGTCACAATTTCCCGTGTTCTATATAATAATACCTAGGTATGTAATTTGGCATATTCTCATACTTTGTTTGTTATGTTCTTATATGCACAAAATTAGAGTTTAGATGCAAATTTCTCATTGTATTCAAATACTTTGTGCTTTCTCTTTGTCCACTTTTTGTTTGAAATAGTTTATTTTTCTAGCTCATTTCCTTATCTCTCATCCAACTGACACGTTCGAATAATAATTGGCTGATAAAATGGGAAAGGTCTTTTTAATTTGTGGCCTGTTTGTGCTCCTCAATTTCATTGCAAAAATTGAGGCTCAAGAGGTAATTTCTTGTGTCTATATTTTTTGAGAAGAAAATAATTCCTTTTGAGTTTGCTTTCAGAAAGTTGTTGAGAAGCCAACTCCAACTTCAATTCCCATGCGTATTCGAGATTCAGTTTTAAACGGGATCAGAAATTTCGGAAGTGCCGTTCGCGTCGTTCCTGCCACGCTCAGTGAATTCTTCCGAAATGTTAGCAAGGCATCCGCAGAAGCATTGAGACCAAACACCACCGTTGTTCTTTTGGACGCAACAACCCCAGAAACATCACCCAACTAAATTCTTTTCTTCTCTT
Organism: Proisotoma minuta; assembly: GCA_034698145.1. Taxonomy (NCBI): domain Eukaryota; kingdom Metazoa; phylum Arthropoda; class Collembola; order Entomobryomorpha; family Isotomidae; genus Proisotoma; species Proisotoma minuta. Next base: position 28,076 of record JAQIXN010000500.1, read on the forward strand.
CAAAGAGATTTTCAAAAAATATTAGAAAAAAAACAATAAACTTCAAATTGACTCTTTCGACTACGTTTTACTATATTTAAATTTCAGTCATTGTAATATTGCGGCATAAATATTGTGCGATTATTGCGTAATTTACATTTGTACGGATACGCAATTTAGTTTTTCTGATGGCATTATTAAGGGCTCTTCATTGTGACATGAGTCAGAAACTTCGTGTGGTGACGATGACGCGTGGCCGACGACGACGTGACCGTTTCCATTGCTCGTTCCATTGGTGAGAGGTCGAAGTTCAATGGGTGGCTTTGTAGGAACATTTTCCTCTTTCATGCTATGAGTATTGGAAAAGGGCTCGGGACCAACGAGAGAAAGAAGAACGGGAAGGAATAGCAATCCATGCCATAATCCAAAACATATCACGACGGTAAATATCTGGAAACAGTAATTAAATAGTTATTACAAGTTAATTTAATTAAATATTTAAGAGCATTACCTTGAAGAATGATTTGAATGCATGCGACTGAGAATTTGCGAGTAGGAGGATGGCGAGAAAAGTGGAGAAGCCTCCGTTGAGGACGGCCGGCCCAATGCTTCGTACCGCTTCTTCCGCCCGACTCCCCCGACTCCCAGAACAGGACATGAATGCAAGGGCTGCACAACAATAATTACAAGTTAATTAGTAGTATTACAGAACAAGAGAACTTTAAGAGTGGGGAAATTGAGACCACTCAATAACTATGAGAATTATGAGATAGCTATTGCTTGCTAGCAGTTAATGGGAAAATTGAGACGTTGTGTTTTAAATTGATGTAATAACGATTGATTCTTACCTACATGCGCAGCGTAGTCTGTTTTTCGCATAAATTTCAGAACAATTATTAGTAAGTTGCATGGATCAAAATGATCAAAATGTATTTTATGACAAGTTTTCTTACCCACGCACAATCCAACAGCTAATACTAGATCGATAAAGGATATCATGTCTATCGTAAGTCCCCACCTACAACGTAAAATTAATACATTTAAAATTAATGTCATATGTAGAGCAGAAGAATGAAATTTTATGAGACGTACCAATGCATCATTCCTCCAACATTCAGAAGCGTCGATATCACGCAAAGTCCACAAAAGAAACAAATTCGAAAGTTTGCGAGAAGTAAAAATGTTGTGGCGAGGACACAAAGGAAGGAAAACAAAACATTTTTGTACAACTCGGCCGTGATCAGCTCGTCCGTCTCCCATGTGACCATTGCGGGACTCCAGGGGATCATTCGGCCCTTTGTCCCCGTGTTGTACGTCACATTGACATTGGCCACAATATCTTTGACATGATGCATTCCAGGGATATGTTCATGGGCCCCAGCAAATTTCCGAAATCTAAAAGGTGTCATTACCATCTGCAAAAATACACTTTTAACAATGTTGTCTGAAAATCACAATAGTATAGTGTATTTACTTTGACGGGGGGAAGTTCTTTTCCGCAACTAAAATTTCCTTGCAGTTTAAAAAATCCTCGATGTTTTGATCCGATAGGCGAATAGAGAAATTTTCCCATATATTGCTGAAACTGTTTGGGACTCAGAGGTTTGTGAGGAATATCTAAACCACATAAAAATGATTAATGGACCCATAATCCAATATTTGCAGAGAAAGAGAAGGTATTTGCTCTTTACCTGTGTTGAAATGTTTGTTTGCGTACAACTTAAAGTCGTCGTACCAATTTTCAAAGCTATATATTTCGTCCAACCCCCGAAATGATGTCGAGAAATTGTTGTAACTTTCCAAACTTGCAGTCCAATTCACATTTTCTGCAACAATGAAGGCAGGATTTCCAGTTCCGGGATAATAATTCTCCCTGACATTGATAAACAAAGCCAAGTGAGAAGACGCTGGCAAAAACCAAGATGGATCAAACTCCTATAAAAAAAAAAGTATAAAGTTAATGTTAGAGTTAGAGTGAGAGCGACTTGGCAAGAAATTATTATGAACATTTTACGTCTTATACCTGTTTTAGAAGAACATTTCCATAAATATTGAGACCCAAAAATCCCAGTGTGGTCAGCAGAACAAATGCCTGTAAAGAAATTTATTTGAGACAAAGCAAAATAAAGAGAACAGTATTATAGGGATTGCTACCTTTCCAAGAGGTTTGAAAACCACTTTTTTGAAAAATCCTTCAAATATTGTCTGGAAGTAACTTTTTTGACTCCATTCGCTGGGAGTGAATTCTGCTTCTGAATATTTTATCCAGGGTGCAAATCCATTCCTTCGATCTTCAAGACGTTTTTGATCCAAAGCGAAACAAGCCAAGAAGAATGTGATTTGCAAGAGAAACACAGCAACAATGGAAATGGCTGCGTAAATGCAGAAACTTTGGAGGCCAGGCATTATCGTCGATGCTCCAACTCCAAATGCCGCAATGTCAGTCAACGAAGTGACTGTGATCTGTGAAATGTACCAAATATATTGTCAGTTATAAATGTAATAACTTTAAGCAAGGAATTTAAAACAATAAATCTCACTTACAGATACGCCTGCATGTTTTAAAGCCGTCCCCATTCTTTCTGGAATTCCAAGCTTGCTTTTCTTGGTAAGACACGAAGGATATAAATTGTTCCAACACTGAAGTATCACAAAGACATCGTCAATTCCAATGCCGAGGAGCATGAAGGGAAGGATTTTATTGACAGGACCATAAAGAAGAAAGCACATTGCTCCAATTCCATAAGCCACCTGCAAGACAAAAGAAGATTTATGTACAATGTCTCGATAATACAAAGCATGACAATTATTATTATGGTAAATTACAATTACGGCGAAGCCAACGCAGGTTATTCCAGCGATACTGAGCAAGGGTCGTTGTTCCACAGCGTTAAATTTCCCAATCATAATGGAAATGTAGAGAAACATGACGATGAATCCCACAATGAGCATCATTCCATCTTCAAATATCAAAGATTCCGTAATATCTCCCCAACTGCAGAAAAGATGCAAATTATAACGATGAGCAAAACCATAGCGTGCAATTAACTTCACCTTCTTCCATTTGCATAGTAAACTTGAAATTTGATTCCCTTTGGAAGCGTGCTACTGATATTTTCCATAAGTTCTGAGAAAGCTTTCTCCCACAACCAAGTTGCTTCATCTGCTGTTTCCCCCGTGGAGAAATCGCTCATTGCTTTCCCCAGATCAACTGCAGTCTGATTTATGGCCAAAACCCAATTGAGTCGAATGGCTTCTGCGCCCACGACTTCCCCCTTCTCGTTCCGAGTTATCTTCCCACCCAACTCCGCCGTGTAATTTACTTTCCTCCCAAATATTGGACTGCAAGGAAAAATTCCAGACACTTCAGTAAAAGTACATGTACACTTAAAACTGGCTTTAGACTGACCTTGTTAATTGATAGTTAATGACTCTAATGATTTCATCAACAGTTAGATTATCTATAAGAGATCGATTGAAAGACCAAAGTTCCAAGGGATTTACTTCCCAACAGGCTTCGTCTAGCGAATTAATAAAACCGCAATATGCTTCTACTGGAAGACTTATGGAGGGATCCCAATCATTCCCTGAATCTGAAGATGATGAAGACGACGAAGATTTCTCGCTAAAAAAATCATCTTCAAAAGCATCTCCAAAGTCGGTGAAAGAGTTGCTGAAAAACTGTGTATCGTTTGTTGTGGCATTTTCATTGGCGTGTGGCGACGTGCTGACGACGTGATGATGATGATTACTATGCTCTATGGAACGTCTTACTCTGAATTTGGAAGCTTCGTCAAATTTTGTGATGGCTAATCTGGAATTTAAATATTTGTTGCTACATCTTAAAACGTCCTTGACATTTTTAGCTTGTAATTTATTACTTGAAACACAGTTCAGAAAAATTCCGGTTTAAAACAGAGATTTTTCCTACTCGCTCGTGAATTTCCATTATCTGTAAATTATTTAAAAAAACCTTATGTAATTGAATTATTCAAACGCCATTATTGCATGACAAAAGTAAGCATTCTTCAACACATTTTGATAAGGGCTATAATTAAGAGACACCGTAAAAAATAATAGGATGGAGCTTGGAATTATTGGGTTAAAAACAATTTTTGATGGAGGGCTATCGTTATAAATTATTTGGGCGTGTGGCTGATTGCAAGGTTGGCTTTCATAAGGGAAATTAAACTGCTCGCACGTAGACCTTTATTTACATTTTCAGTTTTGGAATAAATATTTTTTACAGCTTTCCACTATCGAGTCTGACGCACATGAAAATGAAAAAACAACAACGCAAACACGAATTGCCTACATTGCCTACAAACTAAATTGGAATAAAAATAAGATGCTACAAATCTTACAGCTTGCATAACTTCGGGCTGCAAAACATTTGAAGCGGTCACAATCACCGTCGATTCTCTGAGTGGACTTGGGAAATTTTTCCTTAGCCATTCTGTGTCACTCGCAAATTTTGAGTCCCTCGGAATCCATAATTTATCTAAAATGTAAAAGATATATGTGATTCCAGCAAAAAATAGGCCAATCCATGAATTTTTACCTGGTCTATTTTCTTGCGTAAAGTTTATAAAACCTAGAGCTATTATTGCTGTGAAGAGGAATGATCCAAGGATAAATTTGAAGGGGTGTGTCGCCACTAAAACTCCCCATCTAAAAAATTCAAGATTTCAATTAGTTATTGGTTGCATGTGAGCAAAGCTCTGCTCATTTTGCTTTCTCTCAGAGAAAGCCGACATCGGGTGAGAAGCGTTTTATAAATGCATGAGTGAATTTTGGGAGTGGGTAAAATGAATGTTTGCGTTAAGATTATGCAACAAGCTAATGATGATTTAGTTGGCGATAGCTTCTTCTATCGATTAAACAAATATTAGCCGCAAAATGAGAACATGCACGGTAATCGATATCATCATAAATTATTGCTTGCAAAAGTGGCCTCAACTTATTAACTTTAGGTGCGAACTTGGAAAACTAAAAATATCCAAATGAAATTGATCCCATAGTGCAGTGGGAAATATAATGCAAAATTACATGTGCAAATTTTGCACTGCAAAATGTGTTTCCTGCCATTTTGTCAAGATACTTGGCCCGGCGACCTTTTGACTGTATCAGTGAGAAAAACAAAGGAATACTTAATTTCGATTATGGTTCATGTTTGTCCAAAACTCATAAATTATGTCGATTCATGGTTTAAGAATGAAGAAAACTCATAATTGACAGTGAATACATACATATAAAGTACAACTTTGTTTGGCTTTAAATAAATGCATTCGTAATGCAAGTAAATTATTTTGGAAATTGTGAAAGAGTTTGTTGGGTGATGATTTGTATAGGAAAACCCATTGGAGATGGATGAGAACTAATTTGTGTGTCAAAGTCAAAATTCATCACAAAAACTTCTCCAGTCTGTTCCACAACAAAAAGTAATTGACTGAGAATTTTGCTCATAATCAGAATTACATGCCATTTCCACCACCAACTGCCACAAGCATCACTCACGGAAAAGAGCAAACAAATAAGCACACAATTTGCAAATAAGTAGTTACCTGAAGAAAAAATTTTCTAATGAGCCTGTGATGGCAGAAGATATTCTTTCCAAAATTGGTCTTCTTTGTTGCATTTTCTCACTTTGGCTTCGTTTTGATGTTACGCAGCAGCCCATAATATTATTCTTAATATTTGCATTCGAATAAACACAATCCAAACCCAAAAAATATTTGGGTTTCTTTTTCTATTCCCCGAATTATTATTTATTTGGCAAAGAAAGTATTAGAAATTTGCTGGGGGTAATAAAACTTGTCCTCTCAGACCAAGACTTGTAAAGTACTATAACAATGGCAATTAGGCTGAATCACAACTCTGCAGTCTTTCCATGTACAATTCAGTATTGCAAGTATTGTCGTCCAGGGGTAAAACAATCCTGTCTTGTTTTGAAAGTGGGTCTACTACCTAAGCCTAAGTAGCTTGGTTCAGTTGATTGTTCTTGTAATTATTATTAAATTGTGGCATCTATTGAACGCAGTTTGTTGAATTGCCAGCTTTGTTCTCAGCTTGGATAATGACTAATTAAAATGATCGAGGAAAACGAATCATTCTTTTTTTGCTCGCAAAATTAGATTTGACACAGTATATAATTATTATTGCTTGCAACAGATAGAAACTTTATAAACAGACTTTTAATATGAATTAAAGTTATGAAATTCCAGGTGGCAAAATAATAATACTGTCTTAGTGTTGGCAAATATTTATATATCACATAAAAATCAAGAAGAAGATACCACTTGAATTACATTTAAGTTTAATGTTGTGCATTTAAATGACGCACATATTTAAATGAAATCTTAAATCGTAGTTAGTGAAAGAAGGAAAATAATACTTTGATTAAATATGAGATTCTTTGTCAAGTCAGAGCTACATTCAATTAGACAATTGACCGATTTAGTGAGCAGTAGTCAAAAGTTGATGTGTCCAGCTGAGACAACTTTTGGGATCTGGGCCACTTTTCATTTTATGTAGGAAACAAGTCGACAATTGTCCATTTTTGGCTTCTATTGTTTATAAATATTACGTGGATATGATGTTTTATAGCGTCACATACATATATGGGTAATATCACATTAAAGTCACGGTTTCCAACTCACGTTGTCCACGTTTTGGAATTATTTTGTTCCGATTAAAAGAGAGTAATGAACTGAACTTTGAGGAGAGCACGAAAGGGTGAAGCATATAAATCACGATATGTGTGGAATTACGATGATTATGTATAGAATTGAATTGCCATGTTCGGGTTAAGAAAGTTTTTCTTTGCACGGATTGACAGTTCTCCTCATTTCGTGAGGACAAAGGAGAGATGGTCCGTGAGTTGTGTGAACCAGCGACTGACTGAGACTGACGAGTGCTCTAAAACTCCAACTCTTCTCTATCCAACCAAAATACGGCTAGAATAATCCCATTCCATATTCCATTTGCACTTTTCAACAGCACACCGAGTTTTTATCCACATTTATTTAGATGATGACGATAAAGAATTTGTTAATCAATCAGTAAAAAACAAAATAACTAACTAGTCCCACTTTTCCCTTTTATGTTTCTTGTACAACTTGCGTATGTAAAACATGTTGGATTGACGTGGGTCCACTTTTTGCAGATCTCTACTAATTAGGGGACTGTGGAAGGAGGGGGCAGAGGGGAGAAAGCCAAAACCCAAAATACTTTCTCCACAGCCAAACTAGATCGATAATTTCTCTGCTCAAAGGGAAGGCTAAAATAAGTTGGCAATGCCACTGAGGGCGTCTGCACTGGATACAACTTTTGTTATTCTCGGACAAAATTCCTTTATAGAAAGAGAATATAATAATGTCGTCAGCATTTCCATTGATTTTCTCCACCCTCACCTTATAGATATATAAGTATATTGCTGACGCTGGAGAATTATCCGACCATCTCTTCCTTCCTTGTGATTCAGCCACACACTTTTCACCTGACTACAAGATACTAAGGATTAAATGGATTGCACAATTCTCCCCACTTGTATTAATAAGTAGTCAGTCATCTTGAGTCAATCACTGACTCACACTTTCGCCCCTCACAAACTCAAACTGAACAAATCTTCAGTTGGACTCGAGGCTTTTAAATCACAAATATTAGCAAAGTTGAGTTGAGCCATTACAGCACCTGCTTCAGCACTTTTTTACAGACATTTGCTGAGCAAAAGTCTGAAGGAAGGATGTAGCACAAACACAGCGTAAAATGTTGGAGAGTAGAGAGAATGACTAATATTATTACGGCGTTTTAGAAAAGGAGTGCACTCTTTGAATAAATGTGCTCGCAGATGAAAAAGTGAATATTATTATCCTCTCCATCATTCCCATTCTTTCTGCAAACTTGATGCATTTTTAGCCAGACATCCAAATGGAGCTATTGAACAAGGCTTAGTGCCTTCTCTATTGTCAACTTTTGTGAGAGTTACTAAACAGTTAGTGTAAATGAGATGTGGGTTTAAGCATAATAAAACGACAGGTTGTTACAGTTGCTCACAACATGCAAATAAACTTTGCATGAATATTATTTCCTATTTTGACTTGAATAATGAAATGGATGTAAAAAAAAGAGTAAAAAATCGGATTCCAAACTAAAACTGCACTGCGCTAGAATTTCTTTTGAAGTTCATGAAATTGGAAAATGTCCAAACAAAAAAATAATTGAATGGATGGAGTTTGGCTTATGCACAATTCGTTTGTTGTAAATGGATTTGTGAAATTCGTTACTTGCAACACTTTTAACACTTCCCTTGCTCATGTATTGCATGCTTACCTCACTACAATAAAATTTTTAAGACGGAAGTTTATTGAAACACTCCGATGTATAAAACATATAAGTAAAGGTTGTTTAAAATTGAAATTTAATTTGCGAATTCGGATTAAATACAAAATTTTCCATTTGATGCATAAATAAGATGGAAAACAACTACGATTTCGTTGCTGTCTTTCAATCTGGAGCTGCCAATCCAACGTATAAACAAAACACCCGTTGTGCTTTAATTTTAGACTTGGATTATTTAGAGCATTTATGCACGTTTTCCAAATTATGAGGTCATTTATCTCTCCTAACTTTAATCCAAATTAGCAGCTTATTAAATCTAGCATTTTAACAAAATTGAACCAAACCTTGATCCTACAAATGAATCTCACACAAAAAGCATGGCAAGAAATTTTACACATGCAAATTGCTAGAGAGCACTTTAACTCAATTTAACGGTAGCAATTAATTACATTGAGACTCGCCCATAAAATGAATGAGTCAATTCAATGTCATCAGTCAACTTCCCCATTTCGAGCTTTGTAACAATGGTTCAACGTCCAAAAGACTTCCTTCAACTCTCAAAGAAGTATTTTACAAGTCATTTTGCACACATTGTTCAGACAATGCCTGAATTTTGCTAGTATGCAAAGCATGAGGCTTTGTTTCCC
>JAQIXN010000501.1:0-37026 GCA_034698145.1 Proisotoma minuta
GTGTGCAAAATTTGGGGGCGATCGGTTAAGCCGTTTGGCCCCTATCGTGTTTCGGACAGACAGACAGACGGACAGACAGACGGACAGACAGACGGACACGATGGTTACATAAGCCCTGACTCGGGCTAAAAATTAAAAAGCAAGAAAACAATCGGAAAATTTCAAATGCTGTTAAAAGAAGAATTTAAGTTTGCATGAAGTATGACTCATGCTGTTTGAGCTAGTTGTATGTACATATTTTATTCTGAAATTTAAATTTTACTACAATTAATTTGATTGACTTTAATCTCGTATATATATACTTTTAATTTATATCTAAGAAAGAACTAATTAATTTTTGTGAGAACAGGGAAAGTAGGGGAAATAAAGTGTTGTTCATGCTTAATTTTTTACGAGAATAAAATGATTCCAAATTGGAATTTCCAACTAATTCCAATCTAAGCATTTTATAATTATACACTAACCTTTTTGTTTATATTTTATACTTGGATTCGGAGGATTGACATTGAGTAGGTGTGCAATTTGCACACCTACTCAGGACATTGCACAGTGCAATATATTCTATTTCCTGTTTTTTTTTGTATTTACTTACAAATAACTTTCTCCTGTATGCTCTTAGTTAATTATCATATCTGTATATATTTCTCGTTTTAGTTAAATTAAGTTTTATAGCTATGTATAATTAAGGGGAGAGTTAATTGATCAAAACGTCATTCTCCGGAAGAAGATAAATCCAGTTATAACAATTTCCCATGCTGCAAATTAGAAAGGAACTATTTATATACAGGTTAATTGAGTGTAGGCAGAAGAGATTGATGTAAATGTTGTCGTGTCGTAATTGAGGAGATAAATTAAAGGGGACAATTGTAAGTGCTGGTAATGGAATGTAGCGTTGCTTAAGTGGGAAGGCCAATTAACAATTTATCCCAATTACTTTCCCCACCGAAGTCTCATAAGTCTGGAAGAACTTCGGCCCGAGGGGAATTCTCCAGAGTGAGGAAAAGAGACGCGTCTTCGGGAGTTGTATCCATCCATCATCAAATCACTTCCACCATACTGTAAAATTGGATAAAATCTTGAGAAGAAACTCAAAGCTTTTTTCTCTCGGGGATTAGGAAACTCGAACGAATCAAACTGAAAGTAAGTGACAAAAACAATAATCAGGATTTGTAACAAATAGTGCTACTGCTATCATGCAAATTCATGGATAAAAAAACTAATAAGGTATATAAATGCAAGGAGAAAGTACTACATGAGATGAAGTAAATGAAAATGATTTCACCTTTCGAGGCAATGTCACTCTGCTACTCATTGCTCGAATTCTCAAAAATGGTCCAAAATGAATGCGCTCCAATGCTCTGCTTAGTCGATTGTAACTTTCAGGGTTTAGTTTTTGACTTTTTGATGTAGATTTAATTCCAGAAGTTCCTCGGGCCTGCCTTTGTGTCACCAATTTGACAGGTGACTCCAATTTGTGGTTTGGTGGATATTGGGACAACTGTTGATTCTCATCATGCTGTTGGATATTTGAAGAATGATGCCCAATTTCTTCAAGATTGTGGTCAGTGCTTTTGACATGAACCAATTCTTTTGATTGTTGTGCCAAGTTATCGTCATCAGAAGCAGAGGTTACTGCTCCACAAAATGAAGGACTGATGACAAACAAAATGCTAAAGATGCAAAAAATCCCCAGATTACGTGAAACGAGTGGGAAGAGACCCGCATAAAGAGATACTTTCCTCCCCAACATGCATGTTGATGTTCCACGTAAAATTGTTCTTCTTTGTGATGATGTCATTCTATAGTTTAAATGCTAACCTATTAAAAATAAATATTTAGAATACTGGTTACATATATGTCTTAATTTTCAATACTGTATTATTTTGCGTTTTGTCTAGCCCTTGAGTGGATACACGTCAATGCAATGCTTTTGAGCATTTCAATTTAAACGAGTTGTATGTGGCAGGAAAGCAACCAATTCGAGACAACCCTTTGATCAGTGACGTTGATTGAGGTACTTTGTTCAGTTACTATTTGAACCCGTCAATTCAATTCAATGGTAATGGTCAACTACTGAGTAACTCATTCCGGACAATGATTTAAATTGATAGTCAACCAGTATACATAAATTATTTCAGCACATATAAAAGCCAGAGCCAACCAACTTAATTAAGCATGGAACTATAATGCGGTTGTAATAAAAAGTCAAAACAATTTTAGACGTAAGAGGGAATAAAATGAAAAACGACACAGGTGAACTATGTACTTTTCACGCTTTCTTTAAATATGTAATCCATCGGAGAAACAAAACGATATATAAAATAATATAAATAAAACGTTGTAAATGTTGGAAGTAGCTCGTCATCCAAGACGGAGAGTTCAGTTAGCGATAATGAAAGTTTGTATTGAAAGTACAATTGTGTGGGTGTAGCAATTCGCATTAGTGGATGACTTATGTCCAATAAAAGTACCATTAAAATGACGAATCCAATAACAATAAAATTGACAAGCGTAAATTATGAATATTGCCATTTACTTTGTCGGGCTTCCTAAAGTTGCTCACAAAGTAGTTCATAATGGAAGCTTTTGATAATCAGGCTAAAATTAGACTATCCATGTAAATTGTTGACTCATCTAAAGAGCAAAAAGATGCGATAAATCTCAACTATTCATGGTCCATTAACTGGCATTAACTTATACGGCATTCGTCTGAAGTTTACTTCAAAAGAACAACGAGTAGGAAAATCCAATTACATTTTTATATATCAATCACAATAGGCTTAAATTTTACACTCCTTTTCCTACAGATATTGAGAGTTATTTGGAATGACAAAATTTAATCGAGTTTGGATCGAGTAGGAAGAAGATGTTACTTCCCGTTCATAAATATCTATAAAAAGAGTGTGTAAGGGTGGATATTACATATATAGATGATGAGTTGTGGGTGACGAGTGACGACACAATGATGTGATGCAAATGAAAGATAAATTTCCAATTTTGTCCTCTTAATGAACCTATTCACTGGATCCTTTTCCGGTTTATAACTCGAATGTTTCAAGCGACTTCGTCTGTTACGTGTTTTACTTTATTTTTGAATTGTGTACGTGCACAGTGAAAATGAGCTATTCGACAATTTTGACAAACCCAATGAAACGCATGAGATATAATGCTTTCTTTTATATTGAGGGTTCAATAAATGAAACGATTGAGCTTGCTATTAATGTTTATTTGACCCACGGGGTTTAGCCTAAACAGGTGCCACTTGTTTGATCCAGAATTCTTATTTTTGTTCATTTCTCGCAACCAGATATCATGCTTTAATATTTTAAGCAGGTATTACTCTTTTCTAGTCAATAAGTACTGACATTTATTTTTGCAATTTCGATAAAAAGTTGCCTATTTAATCCTTGCAGCTCTGCTTCTTTAATTTAAACGAAACAACATTCAATCACATTAATTTTTGGAAAAGATTGAGTTTTTAACAAAAGGGAATCGAGAAAGCAATTATACTGAATCCCTACTAAATCAATTGACTTCTTATTGTATCGAGAAAGATCAAAAGATATCTTCTCCATCTTATTTTATACTTAACCCACCCACACTAGATATTAAAATATGAACCATTTTTATGCGATTTTGTTCTCATTGGAAAAATATATTAACAGATTTATATTCCCATTATTTGACATTATACTAAGTAGTCCTTAGTTCGGTTACATAAAATTTTCAGCATTTGCTCATGAAGGATAAAATTGAATACACAATTGGATTAATAACTATCTTTCTTTTGAACTTCAATCAAAGGGCAAAAAAATATTTGGATAAAACCGATCTTAAACAATTCAAGATTACAATAATTATAATCTTAAATTATTTGTTTTTCACAATCACAGATCACAAGAAAAACTTTGCTAAAAAAGTTGAAAAGGCAATATTTTGTTAGCAATGACATTTTATTTTACAACGGGTCAAAAGCTGAATGAAAGAAAACCGAAGAAAGTTTAATTGGGGATTTGCACTACAGTTGAACGACCAAAACATTCTTCTAATAAACTTTCAAGATTTTAATTTCAAAATGCTTAGTCCTCAGCCCAAGTGAAAGTTAAGTATCTTGGTTGAATATTGGGCTTTTTAGCCTCAACCATCTAACATCAAATCTCATCATTTCATACTAATTGAATAATGGATGTTCTTATCATAATGAATTAGAAGGGAATGAAACGTGCCATATTTAGCATTCATGCTCTTGATTAATTTGGAAATTATTAATAAGGAGCCGACAATGAATGACAAGTCAAATTGAGGCGAAATAACGACAAACTATCAAAAGTTTTTCAAGCGAGTTAGTTTTCATAGCCATATTTACAAATTGAGAAACAAAACAAATGAGAATAATACAAAATATATCATTTTTACCTCAACAATGAAAAATATCCAAATATGTGGGGCAATTTGAAACGTTTAGAGTTTGAAAGCAGTTTGAGTTTTATATTTCTGTTTGACAATGCTTGGGTATTCTGAGAATTTTTTCGAAACTTGTGTTAGTGAATGATGTTAACTAATGGGCACATAGTTTGCTGTGTCTCAATTTCCCGAAGCAGAAGCGTCACTAGTGAAAGTTAATTCGAGTGTTATTCAAATTGTCTCAAAATGGTTCACTTTATATCTCTTCTCCTTCCCACGAACCAAAGAGAGCAAGCAGCAAGAGAAAGCAGAGAAAAATTTCATCCACTCCACCACATCTACGAATACGTATTTATCTAACGATGTTCCCAACTATTTATCTCAAGTTATAGCTTTCAAAGCATAAATTGAGTATCTAAATTTTTATTTTGTTGATTTATTCTACTTCATTAAGTACCTTTTATGTCTGACCGAGTATAAATGTATTTTCCAGGTTATATGCATACAGGGGGTTATTAAGATTATAAACATTTTACATAGCTGTTGTTGCATGTTTGCTTCTTTTATTTTTTAAAATTACTTTTGTTCATTTCATTGCCCTCGTTAATTATTCTAATCGATAACTTTGGCATTTGTTATGAGGGGTGCAATTATGAAATGTAAAAAATAAAGGTTAAGAAAAATATGGGGTAACATGCAACCCTGAAATTTTTTCTTTAGATTGTTCATAAGACAATTTATGCGACATTTAGAAAAAAATTTTAAGGATTCATGACCTACATGAAGTAAAGCCCTTAACTCAAGGGTTTATATAGATTTATTTTGTGAGTTGTAAAGTTCAGTGAAACAAAATAACCATGAAAGTAAAATTGAATGACATTCATTAGGCTTCTAGGTATTTGTTCTTTCATACGGTTGGACTTCAACTGGCAGTTCTTTTGTTTTCAAATAAACCCAAAAACTTCTTGGTTGACCTAAATTTTACACTTTGATGTCAATTTTTCTGTCCGCCATTTGTCGGCATCTGTTTAATTTTGATACCGTATTTCTGACTTGGAAGACTCTTCGGAGAAAAATACTGCAAGCTAAAGCTTATGTCAATAAGTTTATGTTACAAGTTAAAAATCGTATGCTAGACAAATACAAAATTGGGCAACAACCATTTTTTGCACACCAGCCACAATAGTTGTAGTGCAATATGCAAGTTTTCATCAATTGACTGCAATAGATAGATGCATGTGAGAATGAATGGTTACGAGTAAAGTTGGATTTGTTCTTACGTAACTAATTTTGTCAAAAAGCATGTTTCGTTAACCAATGAAAGGGTCAATACTTTCAAACTAGACCACAATATATGCATTTCATTTTAGTCGATACAGAAAATGGATTATGACGCTTCTCTTGTTCAACTTTAATAATCATAATGGAACACACATTAAATTAGGTATATGATCGACCTATTTATAATTAACATTTACCTATATGTTTAAAAGATTCATTCATTAACACGCAAACTAAACAAGGTCAACTTTTTATACGAAAATTGTCATCATGTATACAGTCATTCTCACTGACTATTTTCTCTCCTCAAAAACAAAAACAATAAAGTTAAAAATTAAGAGTATTTACAAGTTGAATTGTACAGTCTATAAATTGAAAATGGGATTGCACTTGGGTATCATTGATTTGTTTGAATTATTCCCGTCCCCCTTTTGATAACCCTTATATTCCTATTTAAACACAGGAACTAACGTATAAAGTATGTTTCCTAAATCTAAATCTCATTTTCTTCAGCCTCTTTTTCCCCAATTTGTTGGGAGTGTTCTTTTTGCTCCCAATGATCTTGGATAAACTCTGCTGCTAAAGATCCCAGCATTTGACAAGTGCATTGGTTGACAGACACTTCTCTTTCTTGCATAACAGAACCATCGATTACTCGTAGTCCTTTGGTTCCAAATACTCTGCAAAAATATAACATGTATTGATAGTAAGATTTGGGCCATAAAATCTAAATCTTTATACTTCGTACCTTAAGAAAGAGTCAACAACTGCCATTGGATCATTGGTGTCTCTCCCTGCAGGGGCTGTGGCACAATATTTATACGCAGTGGCAGTCATTTGCCGTCCAAGGCACTCAAAGTACGCATCGCTTTTAAAAGGAACCTTTTCACAACCAGGGAAAGGGATTGGGAGCATTTTCCCATTGATTTCTTTAAATGATTTAGTATCTTCAACCATTTTGACGGCAAATTTAATCCCTTCCACCAAAACATCAACATCTCTTTGATCCTGGAGATATTTTGGATCCAAGAGGGGTTTGCTGTATGGGTCGGCATCTTGAAGTCTCAATGTCCCCAATGCAGCAGGTTTAGGTAAAGTAACTAATTGGAAAAAGTTGTCCTGTCCTTGCCACATCTTGTAATACGATCTTAGAATTTCCTTTTTGGTGTTGATTGCCCCACCCATGTCCCGTTCAAATCCGTCATCAGTTGTATGAGCCAAAATATAGGTAAAAATGTCAGGATGCTTTTCCCCTTCCTTTTTCGCCAGTGTGCTTCTCAATGTATAAGTTCCTTCCAATCGGGTTGACGCAAATGGTCCCTTTCCCATTGTAAACCATTCAGCTAAAGCCATAGTATTCAGGTCTCGAGGCATGAGGAAAGAGTTCCCTTCGTCAACAAAGAAAGGTCCAATCAAAGCACCATACTTATCCTGAAGATTCTCTCCAACAGGAAGATCAAGTACGGGTTTGATCTGAAAATCAACAATCATTGTAATGCAATTATTATATGATGCATATCTTCATCAAATCGCACGTATTTTCCTTAAAAATTAAATAATTAATAAAATGATTTAAAGATTAACCTAATTAGTCAAATAATCCACCGACTTGATTAACTAGCTTGAAGGTTATTTAAATAAAACAATTTACTGACTTGGTTTCAATTTAAAATATTAAAGATTAAAAGTTTAACAATTGCATTGGATGCATGTGTGCTTATGCAATACACAACATCATGCATTGTCCTTATTGCAATCTGTAGACCGTTAAAAAATTATGCTGAACATGAATCATGCAGTTGAGAGAAGGTAGTTTTGTAACCCAAATTCGACACGTTTATACTAATCAAACAAAGTCAGTTTTAACATTTAATTAATATATTCCAATGTCAGTTGGTTACTACTTTTATATATTTCAAGGTCCACATTTGAATGCATCAGTTAACTTACACCAATCTCTTCAAGATGTTTTTTGGGTCCTACTCCGCTGTGCATCAGAATTCGAGGGGACTGAATAGAGCCAGCACTGAGGATAATCTCCTTTGAAGCCTTGACCACATAAGTCTCACCGTGCCTCTCATATTCCACGCCGTATGCTTGGTTATCTTCTCCAGCAAAAAGCACCTTGAGTCACATTAAAGCATAATAATCCAATTACAACCCTCTCTCAAGTAATTAACACGGAAGGCGGAAAACAAGATCAAATGCCCATTAACTTACCTTCTTCACAAAAGCGTATTTGCGGACGGTGAGAGTGGGTCGGCTCAGAATTGGTTTGATGAAACCCGAATAAGAGTCAAATCGACCACCTTTCTTTTGGTGAAAGTCCATGGGAGCAAATCCTAAAATAGATTGGGAAACATTAAAATGTAGATAAGCAAAGTGAACCCCTAATAGTCTGATGAGAGATATGAAAAAGGATGAGATGCAAACCTTCTGTGATGGGTCCATCAAGATTTGGATCTCTCACTTTGTACCCCATCTCCTCTCCGGCTTTCATCACATTTTGGATCACAGGTCTCAAGTCTCCCTTTTCAATTGTCATCCCTCCACCAACGCCATGATCCTCTGAAAAACGAATCAACATTCATAATCACATATTTACCACAAGCAGTAGAGTTTTTTAAAATGTCAAAATATATAAGTAAGTAATGTATGATGTGCAAAAAAATTATGACCATAAAAATAGCCTTGACTTTTAGCCACAAAAATTTCCAGAGTAAAGAAAAACAAGTTGTTGTTTTTATCTGTACTATAAACTAATTGTCTCCTATTTGCTCCAGTGATTCTGTTGTTGAAATTTGCAAAACACAGTGTTAAAACAATTCTTGTTCTTCTTAATCTAAAGTGTTTCTAAATGTTGACCTTGCCATAATTCTGCACATCAATCGCTTATTAAAATTTAAAAAAATAAGCTGTAGCCGATGTTTAAGTCAAAATCCTTCCTTTTTAGTGAAAGAAGATAGCATCGTATTTGAGCAATAAAAAATTACATTTACACTAATTCTTGAAGGTTGATTTTCTGACATTTCAAATTACATTTTTTGTGGATAGTCGTAATTTGTCAGTTTATAGCTTCTGCCAAAATCTTTTTGCTTGCACGCAATTAAATTAAAACAATGCTCTCTTCTTTACAACGTTTCATGGTTAAATTGCATCTTTGTCTCTTAATAATAACAATTAGTCACAGAAGTAACTCGATCATGAACATACTTTGATCAAAATGACCATGATAGTCCTCAAGTTCCTTGTAATGTTTTAAAACGTTCCGTAAATTCCAGACGGGATTCTTCATTCGATCCGCCATTTGGTCAAAACCTTGAACACTTCCTCTAATGTAAATCATTCCATTAATCAAACTGGAGCCCCCAAGGCCTTTTCCAGCAGGCCAGTTAGTCACCTGGAACAACAAAGTAAAACTCGTTAGTACCTTACATAATTGCATCAAACGCTTATTACTGCAGCTTTCTTTCTTAATACTCGTCATTAACAAAGTGTCTTGGGAAATTATAAATCATTCTGATACTCAAGATTAATCATGTCACCACCCACGCTTATGTATAAATATATAAACATGCATTTGATTGTTTGGATAAAAGTAAACATTATTACAATCTTTTTTGCATAATATTATTATATAGTGTCATATCTTCAATCTTTTTAAGTACTCATAAAACCAGAAATTCTTAAACATTAAAATTTTGACTGTTTCATTGTTTCAAATTAATGTCCATAAAAGTTTATTTAGCATTCATTAGGCAGCGAATTAGGAACTTTATTGTGCAAAAAACTTGACTGTTTGGTATATGAAAAAAATGCATCACAAAGACACTCATTTAAAAAAAAAACTAGGAAGATACTTGCAATTCAAACACGACGATCAAATCATTCAGCTATATCTCACTAATGAAATTGAAAGTTTCAAGTAAACTTTTGACAATTGATCATGAACCAAAAACGAGTTAATCTGATGCCTCTTCTAGATACATTTATATTCATGCAGCAGAATGCCGAGTATGTGGTAATCCAATTGACCACTGCGACTCGTTTTCTAAGGTTATGTCGACACAGTTCAATTTTAAATGCAATCCCTTCAATGCAACCCAAATTGCAAATTGCATCCTAATGATTCCTTGCAATAATTTCCATCAATTCCCTAGCAAAATCTCTGTATTGGTTCAGCCACATAATAAGCAAAAAAAATACTCCAAGGCAAATAAAAATTACGTTGTTATTTGCAGCAAATGATGAGTTTTGCTGAGGGACTGTTCGATAGCTCCAGTCATGAGGAAACTGATTTTGGTTATTGAAGAAAACAACTGGAACGTTGACAAGTGGATGGTGAAAATCTCCGCCAGCTTCCAGTAACAGCACATTATATTTTTCTGAAAGCTTGTTTGCCAAAACACAGCCCGTTGCTCCAGCTCCAACTAAAAAGAAGAGACATGAATACACAAATTCATATAATTACATTATAAGTTGTTGATGAAATGTCTCATCGAATGACACATCATGAGTGGAAACCCACTTTTCCAGTCTATTTTTCATGAAAACAATGAATAGTAATGAAAAAATAATCTCTGGACAATTACAACTCGAGTTGATTTTGGAATATTAGATGAATACGGAAATAGGAAAACAAAAAAAAAATCGGGATTAATTTAATGGAAAACGTGTTTACTCATTCTCTTACCAATAACAAAGTCAAATGTGTCAGCCTTATTTTCAAAAGACATTTGCATCATATCCATTTTCACGTCGATCCAATAATTTAAGAGGAACAATGTGGTTATATTATTTAATAACATTTCCAAGAAAAAGGTTATCCCCCCCGAACGAGCACCCGGCGTCAAATTCATCTTGATGGAATATTTTTTATTTAGTATTTGTGTCTTCAAAGAGATTAATGAGCCAAAACACAGATACGGACGTCTTTATGATTTACGCAAAAGAAAAATGAAACACTCCATTCACAAAACAACACAATTAAACGTTTTTCTGGTTTTATTTTATTTTTATTTTATTCATTCCAAAAGTTTGGACATTTAAATTTGAACCGTTTCCTGTATATTTAAAATTTCAGATGACCTTGCACAATGTATATAGGTTATGCGTCGGTTAGACAAAGGCTTTGTTAATTCAAAATGCTCTTTGGCTAAGAGTAGCCCGTCTCAAAATCTTGTGCACCATATCAAACGTTAATGTCAAATAAAGAGATATATTTAAGAGTTTTTGGTTTTACTGATTTAGGCAAAGGGCGAAGGAAAATCATAACAAATTAGCTGATGATGTTACATAATCTTGGAAGAGATTACGTTATAAACGTACAAGCAAGCCAATTCAATATCCATACGCAAAATCAAATACAAGAGTGTTTATGAGAATTGAGGGTTAGCCCTTTACAAGATCAGCTAGTTTGTGCTTCTTGACATGCATCATATCGTTGTTGTATCCCAATTTTGCGAAAATAGGACTCACATATACATTCAACAATTACATGCCAATTTTCATTGTTTCTACTCATATCCATCCACATGTGCAATATGCACTACTCGTTGTTACTCGTTGGATGTGCAAGTGAAGATATATAGGTTGCATTAATTTGCAAACTTGAATCTTTCTGTGATTAAGATGCTAATTTTTTATATATACTGCTCCTTTTTGCACATATGAAAACGAAAAAAAGAAGAAATGCTGCACTAGGCACAGTTTTCAAGGGATACATACGAATATAATAAGTGCATTTACTACAATTACAATTACACGATGGATATGAGGCTTTTAAAAAATTTTGGGAATGTTAAAAGTGATTGATGCACTTGTAAGTACAATAAATATCAAATGAAAGGGAATTTGGTCCGTACAATTATACACGTAGACACACAAAACAAGGTTAACGGTTACGCTTAGTGTATCACAAAATCACATGTACATTATAAATAAACTAACATTATGACAATTAATATTATTTCCAGGATGTAAAATTATTTTTAGGGGAAAATATTACAACTTAGATTATCAAATGTGATTCAATAAATCAATGCAAAGAATGTGACAGATATATGATGAATAGATCGTTGTGCAACTAATATTAGCATTTTACAATTAATATAATGATTGTTGTTACAATTTTTTAGTTAAAAATTTAATTTGCATTTTTGTTTGGATATTAGAATAGGAAGGTGTTACTCTGTTGTAAAGATGATTGGATATTATAGCAAGTTACAGTTCCTTGTTTTGCAATACTTTAATTTTGAATAATCAAGATCTGCGACAATGTAAACTTTTGTGTAACCTTTTTGAGATTTGTTATCCCTTAAAGTGTGAACAAATCTAGCACATCATACATATTTTCTTACGTCGTGTCAGCAATATAGTAATTAATGATGTTTATATATAATAACCGGCTCTTGTCCTTAGCCTTGCAAGTCGAAATTCTGGAGCACATGCAATGAAATTCAAAATATATAATTTATTATTTTATTTTCCATTTTGGACTCATTATTGAAATGAGTCACAAAAACTGATGATTTGGAAAGTGGGGAATTAGGCGAGGGGTTCTCCTCAACCTTCATTTTATTTGTGTACCTAAATATGTAGGCTTGGTTTTGGCCAAATAATAATTATTTTGTGAGTTTTGTGACCTAGAAGGTTCAACGCATCATTTATAGCAGGATAATCTAGAAAGTACACTTTAGCTTCTAAAGTCTTTGTATATCTGACTGATCTTGACTTTGTGCACTTAACTGTTGTTTTGTTCGTTTCGTGCGTAAACATATAGTGAGATTTGGTCATGTTACGCAACTTTCGTATCAATCGCATCCAACCAAGTTCTACAAACTCGCTATCTACATGCAAATTCAAATATGACACGGCCTTGACTTATCTAGCTTGAATTGACAAAACGTGCTAAATCAATGGTTATTAATAAAATGTTGGTAATTATAAATAGTTTAATTTTCTTATGATTATATTAGTAGAATTTCCTGCAACAAAAAAAAAACGCATGCAAACTCACTCAGTTATTACATTACAGATATGGGACTGGAAATTAAAGTACAATGTCCTCAATATTGAAACTTATTCCTACAGCATCTTTATAATATTGAGCACACAATAAATAAATAAGTGAAACGTGATTCCAAACATGTTTTAAGTTTTCCCTTTCAATGAAAAGAGGAAGAGTACAAACCTTCATATAAACCTAATTCTTTCTTAATGGATTGTCCAGTTATTTATGCTGTGTAATTTATAGTTTTGTCCAATTCTTTCAGACAGGAGACTATTTATCATCTAGGAAGTCCCTTTGGATTTAATGCATGCACATTTTATCAAGATGTCTCATTCTTCTTATGGACAAACTGTTTAATGTTTTAAGCGAGGCAATATGAGACACCGACGAGAAAAATAATGATTTTATTGATCAATGTCGATTAATGCTTTTTTCAGACATATTCCATGTATTTTTAAAACTCAACAAAGAGAACAAACAATTCCTAATTTATGGAAATTGTATATGACATTTTATTATGAATGAATCATAAATATATGATGATATATGTATAATAAAGTTAAACTTTAGACAAATTGGGTTCTTGGAATTAACGTTTGATATCATTTAATTGCCGTGGGTGGCCAGAATGTCTTTTGTGGGTGGAAATTTAATTACAAGTTTAATCTGGTTCAAAAAGTATTCGGTTGAAAAGTTTCATTAAAACTTTGGTCCAACTCGGCTGACTCCTTTCTTTCTCTCAATATTTTGCCAAGGGGGCAATGAGCATGTTGAACCTAGCAAAGATTGGCCGCTGCACTCTGATCCTTCTTCCAAAGGAGACAACATTCGCCCTGCACCCATGGAATGTCGTGGCGGAAGCTTTCTGGCCAGTGGTCGACGGTGACTGATGGGAGCACTTCTTTTCCCACCAATGCTATTTGAGCTTGAAACAGTAAATGCAGATGAAGATGTGGTAGCATCTACTTCCAGGGGAGAGAGGGGCCGAGATTCCTTGTAAGAAGATGAGACTCTTTCCTGAAAGTGATGTGGGGGTAACCGCTGAGATGATGTTTTACTACCTCCCACACTACTTGTTGAAGGAGAAAGATTTGATAGTTTAAATATTATTTTCGCCATTTCTGACATGGAGTCAGCCCCTTGATGTTTATTAGAGAAATTTCGTGAGTTGTACAATTCTTCTACTTGTTGTTCTTGCTTAACGCTTTCATCTGAATACAACTCTTGGTCCATGTCACCTTGATGGCCTTCCCAAGGTTGATGATCAATAGGAGATGCAGAAGAAATAGGGGTTGAAAACTGAAACTGATCATGAAGATCTGTAACTTGGATTGCCAGTGGCATAGACATTCGATGGATATCTTCTCTAGTTATCTGTTGGCGCAGTCCTGGAGCAGAGTATGATGTTGTTGGAGGCTGAGAAACTCTTTTTCCGGCTTGATTTTGGTGTCTTTTTGCTTTAACTGAGCAAAGTCGTTGTAACGTTTGTCGTTGCGTGTCATTTACTTCTTTCGAATCCAAGAGTTCTGAAAAAATATGTTTTAAACTTTAAACCAAATTAAATAACTACCATTTCGTATCACTTACCAATAAAGTTGCAAAACCCCAAGATTTTTTCCTTGTAGCTTGGATCTTTTACAATTCGATTCTCACGAAGATCTAAAACTCGGAGTTGTCTCAACGTTCTTAAAATAACTGACGCATGATCTAGATCCACTATTTTGTTCTTTGAGAGGTTGAGAGTGTCTAAAACATCCAGACCAATTATTACTTCATCAATGTCCTCTAGCTGATTTCCACTTGTGTTGAGAACTTTTAACTTTCTCTGCATATAAATTATATGATATAATTGATAATGTTATAATCTGAATGAAACATAAAATAATACAAACCGAAATTGTGTCTAATGAATTAGGGCAAAAAATGAGAGGCTGTTCCAATGGCAATCTTTGATTCTGAACGTGAAGTTCTACAAGCATCGTGAGATTTTCCAGGCCTTCGACCACCTCAATCTCATTATTTCCCAGATATCTAAATTATATAAAGTTTGCAATCCTTAATGTAGTAGTTCATTATTAGTCTTTTATACAGTTGACGTAGATTAAAACAATTTTCCAGGTTTTCGATTCTTCTGATCCTATTTCCTGAGAGGTGGAGAGACTCGAGTTGCGGAAGGCAAGAAAAGGCTTGAGACATTTTCTCAATCTTGTTGTCATAAAGGTACAAGTGTGCCAGTGACCTAAAAGCATAAAATACATCCCCAGCCTATAAAAAAGGTCGGAAAAAGGGAACTGTTGGTAAAAAATATTGGGATAACTTTTTCTAACTCTTATTACTATTGACTCAAATCCCTTTTTCTGAAGATGAAGGGCCACGACTTTCTTTAGCGTTGTCTCAACTTCCTCATCTCTTTTGTGAATGACTGAATTTTTGAAAACTTTGGAAATTCCCATCATCACATTTTCCTTGGACAATTGATATTCCTATACAAATGGTTCGAAAATTAGACGACATTTGACATGGCAAATTAAATATTTGGGAATTTGAGACTTGTCGATTTATGTGATGGGCATCGTGCAAAATTGAGACTCTTTCGCATTCTGATGCGGTAGTTTAAAAAAAACTTACTTTTCCGAATGTGGAACTTGTCGAATTTCTAGCATCGTCGTTCGTGACTGTAGAAGAGACATCGTCAGTGGCTGTGCTTCCCCGAGTACTAAGACTCCTTCGTTGGCGTAAGTGATCCCTGCCATGAACAAATGTTGCAGTATTGTTATCGTGAATGACCGTGTTTTCCCTTTTGTCTTTGCAGAGTACGCCGTCGTCACCCCCACAGTCATCTTCGTCACTGAAAAATTGTTGCGTGTCCTTCAACTTTTGTGGGTATTTTAAGGGCCGTCTTTTCTGGGTTCTCCTCATTTTGTTCAGAACAAAGGTTTGTTGGTTCGATAATGTTTTCTATCGATCTCAACAAAGAAAGTAAATTGGCTGACGCTATTCTTTTTTTACATTCTAGGACAAAAAGTTACCATAAGTGACTTATCAGGAAGCCACCAAGAATTGCACGTACTGATCATCGTCATGTCCGACCCAGATACTGACGCTTCCTCTGCCATAAATGATAAGCATTTGTTAGAACCTGAAAATTTAGAGCTAGACCAGAGTCAGTCAGGGCCAGTCCAGTCTCCCACGTCTACTGACGAGTCATCCACTGACGATAGTGCAACTGATGTGTTTAGCAATAAATCTAAAGCGAGCATGTCAAAAAATAAATTAAGGAAACTGAAAAATCGAGAGCAATATTTAATAAATAGGACACTCAAAAGGATTAAAGAAAGAGAAATTAGAAAACAAAAAAAGCTTAAAAAATCTTTAGGTAACGACGAAAAGTTGGCAATTTCTGAGAAATTAAAAAACGCACTCAATAATGCTCCAAGAGTAGTGGTAGACTGTCAATATGATTTCCGTATGAGCCACAAAGAAAGAAATAGATTAGCTCAACAACTAAGAAGATGTTATTCTTCTAATAAATCGACTGAAAATCCACTTCACCTTATTTTCACTTCTTTACCAGAAAATAGTGAGTTTTTTCAGATTTGTTGCAAACAGAATGATGGGTTTCAAAATTATGTCGTAGATAGAACAGAAAAGAGTGTAAAAGACATGTTTCCTTGCAATGATATAATTTATTTGAGTCCTGATTCGGATGTAGAATTGACAGAATTTAATCCAGAAAAAGTTTATGTCATTGGGGGTCTTGTAGACGAGACGATAGAGAAAAATATCTCTTTAACATTTTCTAATTCAAATAATATACAAACTGCTAGACTGCCCATTGACAAGTATTTTATGGCTGAGAAAGGGTCAGGAACAGGGAAAAAAGTGTTGGCTGTTAATCAAGTGTTTGATATAATTTTGAAATATTACGAAACAAAAGACTGGGTGAAAGCTATTTCTGCTGGATTAGCTCAACGGACTGGCTTCGTTCCAAAATTAACAAATTAAATTTGTGTTTCCAGAATTTATCTCGGAATAAAATAAGTAAAATGTCAAGAATATTGCAGCGATTCATTTTTTCCAAATCTTGGAAATCTCAAACCAATTACCTGTTTACAAGTTCTTGCAAACCGAGTGCCAAAGTTTCTGATAACGTTTCTTCGTCTCAACAAATAAATGTGAACATTGAGCAATTGCCTTTCGGTCCAGTAGATTTGCATCAAGTTAGAAAAGATTTTCGAGCATTAAAAGGAGGACAAGTGGTTCTAACAAAAGATGAGACAAGGGGCATCGCTTATGTATGTCTGGATCACGCTGAAAAGAAGAATGGTGTCTCAGGTGCAAATCATGACATTTTTTGTATTATTTTAATCTGTATCATTTCATTTTGATAGATTTTTAAAAAATAAATTAATTAGGTAGCATGATGGTGGATTTGAACGAAATCGTCACAACTCTTGAAAAGTGGGATACCGGAAAAGCGTTGATTTTGCATGGAAAAGGAGATCTATTTTGCTCTGGGGGATTTTTACCTACTGTAAAGAAAATTTGTAATCATCAAGATGGATTTAAGATGTGCTCTCTTATGCAAGATTCTGTGATTCGTCTTTCAAAACTGCCTTTAATCTCTGTGTCCGTAGTCCATGGCCAGGTAACATTATTTCTTTCAGATAGATGGTTTGTTTATTGAAAGGCATTTGATAAATTCTAGGCCATTGGTGGTGGGGCAGAATTAATGATGGGTACAGACTTTCGTCTCTTCACTCCTTCTGCAAACTGTAGATTTGTTGAAGCCCGAATGGGTGTCGGAACGGGTTGGTCCGGGGGAACACTCCTAAGACGACTAGTGGGGCCTACAACTGCTCTGAAATTGCTTTTAAGTTGTCGAAAAGTTACTGCCGAGGAGGCCATAAGCATTGGCCTGGCAGATGGATTAGTGAGCGAAGATGACAGCATAGAAGACGCAGTAAAATGGTTGGAAGAATTATATGGAGCAATTGATTTCTCTGTCGCCCGTGCAATTAAAAAAATTGTAGCTTGTGATAATTTGGAAGAGGAGAAAATAATTTTTTCCTCAACTTGGGGTGCCACTCCTCAGCTAAGGGTTCTTAACAGTACTAGTAATTTAAAACATAACTAAAAATTTTAATATTTAATAACAAAATATAAAAATTCAATAAACATTTTGCATCAACATTTTACGTTATTTTCATAATAATAATAATCATTCTACTGGGAACACTTGCATCAAAAGGGGGAGAGAAATGTTGAAACCGGAAACCCGAAATCGGAAGAGCCAGTTGTGGCAAAGGGGGTTACCTGGGAGATGGCTTGACTCGTATCAAACAAACAAATCCACGAGGAATTTTTTTACATGCAAAAGTTGACTTTGCTATTAAAAATATTTTATATTTAAATTTTTAAAATTGAAAACATTTCAGCAAATCCACATGGCTAATTTGTTAGGACTTTATAAATGGCAGAGTTAAACATAATTGGTCAACTTGTCAGCGGAAGTTCGTCAGAGACACCGAGCACTGGATTATTTTGCAAATGGTCAATACACGCTGGTAATAACTAACAACTCGTACTCATACATTTATCAAACCATGATATTTTTTGTCGTAGGAACTTCTTGGAAAAAAATTTCTGGTAATAAGGAAGGCCAGACTCAAGTAGATACTCCGCGATATTCTCAAGGAACCTCTTACTGGGCACATCCAATTGATATTCACTTTGTTACAAAGGGATTACAAGGCACATTAAAAAGTTTATTAGTTTTTTTATAATTTGAGTAACTTATTTTATTATTATTATAGGCTGGCCAAAAGTTATTTTGGAAGTTTACCGTCAAGATAAATTCGGAAGGAGTGATCTTGCAGGTTACGGCGTCTGTCATATTCCATCTTCTCCTGGAACACATAACATTGAGATACCGCTTTGGAGACCGGCAGGTATTTGACATAAATATTTACACAAACTTGATAATTGAAGGATTGTTTGTTTATTTGAAGGGAGTGTAAGAGAAGAACTTATTCGAAATTTCGTTGGAGGGTCATTAGAAGTTTGTGAAGTTGACTTGATTGCTAACGCAGCCGAGCGTTGTCGTTTGAAAACTATTCCATCGGGAACTGTTAATTTGGAGCTTGGGATCATTTTAAAAAACTTCGATAGTTTTGGAGTGGAGACTTGATCTAGAGAAAAATGAGCATTTTCAATTTCTTTCTTATTGTCCATTCAATTTCATGTTTTGTCATTGTCCCCATCAACGGATTTCACAAAGGGAAATATCACGAGCCAATTTACGTCAAACCAAATATAGATCGGGATGGAGAAGCTGAAATTTTTGTCGGTGACCGGCACGAAGAACTTGCCACGAGCTTGCCACGATCTGCTAAACTTGCTTCAGAAGATGCAGTTGACAAGCATGGAGAAAGTTCAACAAACCCTCCCTCATCAACTTCTGCTTCAGCTAATAAAAAAGAATCTCTAAAAGTAACGTCTTCTTCTGAAGCCATTAAAGAGACGCCAAACACCACCCTTGCGCCAAAGCCAAATAATGGGGCTTCAACAACATCAAAAACACCAACAACTTCCCTCCCTAGCACAACTACAACAAGTACGCCGTTGACTGATGTCTATTGTTTGTGCGACATTCATGTAAGCGAGAAAAAAAGAGAGAGGAAAGAAATTTAAAAAAAATATCTAAAGGAAATGTATTTTTTTAGAGATCTGTATGTGACATGAATTGCTGTTGTGACATCGATTGCACGGACGATGACAGACACTTTTTCAGTCATTGTGACGACCAGCCGATTCAAACCGGACAAGTGTCAGTTCTCAAGCAAAGGAGTTGTTACAAGTCATTTGTGACATTTAGATATCATAATATTGATGAAAGGGTTGAAAAAGATAATGGAATGCTTTGCATTTTAAGGGACAATAGCAAAACAGAAACGTTGTTACCAGTTTCAAAACTAACAGAGGTAAAACCCCAAAAAACAATAAATTTATTGTCAACTGATTGATTTTCTGTTTAGATTACCAAGAGAATTATTGAAGGTGATATAGATATTCGCCCAAAGTTTTTCCTGGACAGCACTAGAACCATGCAATACAAGTTGGAACCATACAAATATGGTAGTCCAATTGTTGGAATAATGAATTCGGATTTGTCTCAAAAAACGGTGGAAGAATTGGTTGCATATGGTATCGATTCATTTTCAAAAAAGTAAATGTCATTATTAAAATATTTTTCTACATAGGTCTGCCTGCAATTTATCAAGAAGGATCATGTAAAGAAATTCGAGAGCCTGTGAAATTTTTAGAAAATTTTTACTCCCGATGTGAAATCAAAACCAAGAATTTAACTCGAGATTGTCAAGTCCTTGATTTGTTTAATGCAAGTAGTTTTGTGAATCAGCTTCAAATATTGAAAAGTCCAGGAACACAAGATTCAGAACTAATACCAATTACATGGCAGAAGATTTGCAACAATAAAATCTGCGTTTTAGATACTGACGATATCGATTTTTCAACTTTTGAACGTCCTTTATTGAACAAGGGGAAAAATCTTTGTCAGAATATTTTAACAGGGTTCAATCTAACCTTTAATTTTGATTTGGATGGAATTTCAGAAATTTTAGCAACTGCCCAACTCATAGATTTACCAATAAGCACTATCTGTACAACACAAGTAATTCAAGAATACAGAGCTAATTTCGTGTGGATATCTGAAAATCACACAAGCACATTATCAAAAGAATTTCCCCGCAGTGGAAATCCAGGTTACATTGTTGGAAAGCCAGTGATTTGGGGGCAAAAAATTTCCGTTCCATTGGAAGTAAACAAGTCTGTCACAGAAAGCTCGGATCAAGAATCAGATGAAACAAAAGAAGTTGTTGCAGTTTCAACAAATCCATTAAAGCAATGGGTCACAGTTCAAGGACCTGGGAAATGTTCTGATAAACCAGAAGAAATGCCAAAAAGGAGACCAATTCAGTTTGATTATTCACATATTTCGCTGTGTTCCATGAATTTGACGCAGTTCAAATATTGCGAAGATTTGCAGCTGCAAATTGCCAAAATCCTTCTTGGTGTTGACGATCCACTTAATTTTGAAAAGACCAAATGGTAAGATTACACCGAACTAAGTATGATAATCTACAAATAAAAAAACAATTTATTAATACACATATGAATAGAAATTTAACAGAAAAGCTCTCAATTTTTAGGCATGTTGCTGCATTTGGGAATTCTAATCCAACAGTCCCTAGTGAATGGGTTCCAGTTACATTCAAAAGCTTTTCAATTCCTTCTTCATCTCAAGGAAATTCTAAAAATCTTGTCTCACGAGGATGCGGTAGTCTGATAGCTTCACTTGACATTAGCATCGCATACGCTTTTGTTGGGCCAGTTGAATTTCCCCAGGCTAAAATTACTGGAGTTTTGTTTGAGCTTGGAGAACCAGTTTCAGTACGAATTCAAGAAGTCTCCAAGTCCTTCAACATTGCGTCCACAGTGACCTTTAAAGATGTCACTGCGCCACCGATCACGAGAGTGGCCAAATGGCCTGTCCTCTCAATAAAATTACCCTCGGATTTTTTCTATCCTTTCAAGAGATGAAAATTTAGTTGCTTTTTAAAAAAGAATAGTTTAAAGCATATAAATATTTGTGTGATGATATTTGTATTTTTAAAATAAATTAAGTTTTTTTATAATATTATTTGTGAGGATTAACTCGAATTTATTGTTGTGCTCTGAAACCTTAACGTCATTGTTAGGCTTTGTCAATTAATAAACGAAAATGTTTGGCAAATGTGTTTATGTATATATGCTTTTATTATTATATGAGTTTATGCAAATGTGTTTCTGGCTACATCCAAATGATGAACTTGATTCCTGTTAATTACCAAAAAAACAAGTAGTCGTACTTTTGTATTATTTCGCCCAACTTATACAAAGAACTTGCTATATTGCTTATTATCTGCATATTTGCGATTTTATTTCTTTCCTAAATCAACGAAATGAAACATTATCACTTTGCATTTTTGATTTTAATTTTTTTCTTGCATTGGATTCTTGCAACATTAGGACTCAGAAATTGTCCGCCGCTGCCAGACAGAAGCTCTAAGGTTTGATAATTCTGCTCAAAGTAAATTCCACAGTTTAATAAATCATCACGTTTTTTGTTGTTCATATATAGAATGTGTTAATCAAATGTAAGGATGCAAACGAAAAAAAGTTTGAATGTGAAGACTCGAGTCTCAAGCCTCTTCCTCAAGGAACTCTTGTAACATTTGGTTGCCCTCAATGGTTTAGGTCTAATCAAGATCTCTCCACAAGCTCTAAAAATGAAGTCAGTTGCGGAAACAATGGCAAATGGAATGGCTTGAAAAAGTTTTTAGGATTTACTTGTATTCCAGGTATTTCTGCTTTGAACCACAAACATTTAGATATTTTGTCTAAGAAATTCTACAATCCTTTAATTCAGAATGTGGGAAAGTAGTCAAATTAAATGGACCATTGATAGCAAATGTCGAGTCGACAACTTCAAATAATGGCTATGATAGACTTCCCTGGGAGTTGGATATAAAATTAGGGCAAAACCAACATCACTGTAAAGGGACACTAATACCTTCCGTTGTTGGGAATGCATCTGCGATTCTTACATCAAGAGACTGCATTAATCAAACTATTGTTAATCCATACCTAATCACAGTTGATATAAATGGTCGCGAACATAAGGTATAGGAGCTAGGTGATCTTCTTTCATAAACTATATTTTTTAATACTTTTTTTCCTTATTAGGTGAAACGAATAAAAGCTCCCAAAGCTGGAATAAATCTGGCCATTCTGTTTCTTCAAATTCCGGTATCCTTAAGTCACACAGTTTTACCAGCATGTCTCCCTTCTTACGACGAAGAATATGGAAATGATCTCAGTGTTGGACAAAACGGACTCGTGCGTTTAATTGCCTATTTTTTTCAATCTACACATAAATGAACCAAAGCTATTATAACTCCTTCTCATTTACAGTTTGGAGATTCTAAAATACAATCTAAACTAACAATTGTTGGAAGCACCATTTTTGATTGTTCAAAATACTTTAGTTTTTATCTTTCTGAGAGTTCAAGTAGCAGTCAATTTTGTACAGGTATGTATTATTATCACACATTAGAATAAATGCTTCAAATTTCTTCATCAAAAACGAATAATCTTATTTTAGATAATGGGCACCAGGCTTTAAAAATTAAAAATGATAATGTATATTCTTCTTGCTCAACCCTTGGGGCTGGTTTCTTTATTGTCGACAATCCGTTGAATGGGCGATATTCGATTGCCGGAGTCCAAAGCATTTTTCCCAAATGTAAAAAAGGTGTATTGTTTACCAAATTAGAGCCGTATATGGATTACATCACAGAATTGATCGAATCAGAATTGGATGACGAAGAGAATGTAGAAAATAGTCAAATTGAGATTTCAGAAGAATCTTTGGAAATTAGTAATCGATTGAGTTCTAAAGGATGTTCAGCCATAAAAGTAAACAATGTCGATGGATTTAGCGTCCAATGCAGCAAAGATAAAAGTGGACAAAATGTGGATTGTTCAAAAGGACCAGTACCACCAACAACAGTGGCAAACTACACGTACTTACATATATAAAGATCTAAAGAAATTACATTTAAATTATTTTACAAATGTATATTTTATATCTAGATGCAAAGATTATTTCAGTCCCTCGATTGGACGTAAATCGTTTAGCATTGAGATTTGCAAATTAGCAACAAACAAGAAAGGTTTTGAGTGGAGTCCTGTTAGTTCTTCTGGGTTTAGCTGTCAATTGAATTGTGGATTACGTTCTGAAGGTTCAGATACTACCAAATTTATTACCGAAGGATTCACGAGTTCACCTAAAAGTTGGCCGTGGATTGTTTCAATTTATGGGGAATCTGATGAGTTTATTTGTGCTGCAACGTTGATTAGTCAAAACGTTATCCTTACTGGTATAGTAGTAATTTTTTCGGATTCTCCTTTTTCTTGAAAGCTATGT
This sequence comes from Proisotoma minuta, assembly GCA_034698145.1. Taxonomy (NCBI): domain Eukaryota; kingdom Metazoa; phylum Arthropoda; class Collembola; order Entomobryomorpha; family Isotomidae; genus Proisotoma; species Proisotoma minuta. Next base: position 23,748 of record JAQIXN010000501.1, read on the forward strand.
ATAAATATGCAAAATAATAGCTGGACACTGTTTAACGGTGGCAGGGACCACAAGACCACGGCAAAAGTCTCAAATTCGCGTTCAGTTTGGAAAATTTTCAAGAAAATATGATGCTAAAGAAGATGGAATACAACAAAGGGAAATCAAGAAAATTCACATTCATGAACATTATAACAATCTTAATTTGGACAACGATATTGCAATTGGAGTTCTGAATAAGGTTAATTTGTAATCTATATGAATCTCGGCTGAATTAAGTAAAATTTTACATAAATGCGCAGCCAGTTGAAATTACTCAATTTGTTCGCCCTGTGTGCCTTCCTTCCTTTGAAAATGAACTAATTGAAAATGAAAAGTTTATTGGATCCGTAAGATATAAATAATTAAAGATACATAAGCAACTCTTTTTAATCAAAGGTCTTGCTTGACTCAATAATACATATTTCAGTTAGTTGGCTGGGGAAGGCTATTGAACGGATCATTTCCAGAAGATTTACAAGAAGCCAAAATTCCTTTCGTGGATTATAATATGTGCAAAACCTCACATCCAACTTTTGGTCAACTTGTTCGGCCATCAACGAATTTTTGTGCTGGTTACAAAAATATGACTGGTGCATGTGACGGAGATTCGGGAGGTGGACTTTATTATCGAGATCCTTTAAGACCACGAACTTGGGTGCTTGTCGGCATCGTCAGCGGCGGGGTTGCGAGCTGGAGCGGAAGTTGTCAAGTGGGACATTATTCAGTGTTTACCAAAGTTGCAAATTTTAAACATTGGATTGAGGATGCGTTATTTGAGGCCCAAAAATAAGTTACCAATACAGATTTGCTACATACCTTTATTAATACATACAACATTTGATGACATAAGTATTTTTGTAAATACGCTTTGAAGGGAGATAAATAAAGCATATATTTTCTTAACTTCTTGTGGGATATTACTGTTTAATGGTTGTGCTCCTACTATTGACTATATTAAAGCAACCTCAACTAGTTTTGCAGCCTCAGGTAAGGATTCAATTAATCAGAAGCAGGTAGTAAAATTTGCACTACTACGTCACATAATTTTACCATGAAGGATCACAAAGACATCCAGGAATTCAGACTGCCAAAAAGTTGCTCCTATGCATGATTTGGATTAGGATGATCTGCGTTTGTAATAAATGAATAGTATGAGCCAAAAAATATTTTTACAAATCTTGATCTCGGCAGCACGCTATACAGAAGAGTGGGTAATCAAAGGAATTTCTTTGGAAAAACTTGTTCCACCCACTCATAAAACACCAGAACAAATACTATATCATTTCATGTAAACTATCATTCAAACAAACATTTATATTACACACTTTTGAAAATGAGTGTTTTAAAAACGCTTTCAAAGTCATTCCATTTTGTGATTATATTGGTAGCAGTTACAAAATTAGCAAAAGGACAAAATTGCCCAGATTTGCCTGAAAGGCCAAAACAAGTATTTAAACAAAATATATTGTTTGAAAAGTATGTGGTTAAAAATTTTAGTAAATGGATTTTTTTTTATAGATTGTTACAAGTTGCATATATTCAAGTTCCTCATCTCCAAAACAATGTAATGGCCATTTTCCATCAGGAACAATCGTAAAATACGACTGTGCAAAATACTTTACTCCTTCTGTGACTGCAAGAAGACGGGAAATTGTTTGCAATAATGGGAAGTGGAGACGCCTCAGTGCATATCGAGAATTCGGATGTAATCAAGGTATGCATATACAGCATTTTATTAGAAAATAAAATAAATTAGAATAGCATGTACATGCAAATTTGTCTTAGGCTGCGGTCAACCCAGTGCTCAAGCTTTTCGTCAGCCCTTAATTGTGTTTGGGAAAACAGCAGACCGAAGCAGGTGGCCTTGGCATGCAACAATTTTTCGAAAGAATGAAGAGACTGGAAAATTTATCTATATTTGCGGCGGAACTTTGTTAAATTCTCCCTTTTTTGGGGAACCGACTTCAGTTATAACTGGAGGTATTCAAGCTTTGAAAAATATCCCAATCACACCATCCAAATTCGATTTCGCAGTAGCATAAATAAATATATGAATTTTAGCACATTGTCTCGTGGACAAGGACGGGCTAGCCTTTTCGCCGAAACAGTTCAAAATTGTTCTTGGAGCAATATCAAGCAAACTTGATCTCAATTTGAGAGATAAATTTGCCCAAGTTTTCAATGTATATATTGCTCAAAACATCATTATAAATATGCAATGCATCTGTTTATGAATTGCTACAATTTTAGGTCGCCAGCATTGTATTGTCTCCAAATTATGATTCTAACACTCAAGAAAGTGATTTGGCAATTGTTCATTTGGCTGAGAAAGTGGTGTTATCCGATCAAGTTTTGCCCGCATGCTTTCCATATGCAAACTCCAGAGAGTTTGAAGATATCATTCAACTTATATTGTCAACAGGAAATGTTGGAGAGGTATTTTGATCAATTTTGTCAGTTGTTTTGAGTAGTAATTATATATCGAGTAATTCTATAAAGGTTGTTGGCTTTGGGGTGACCGAGTTTGGCAATGTTTCTGAAAGTTTAAAATATGCCGAACTTCCAATCCTGTCACCAAAAACATGCTACGAAGCTTTGGATGTTATTCCAAATTTCACTCAATTATGTGTGGGCTATCCTGAAGATGGTGAGACAATAATTAATAAGCATGTCACTGTTGTATTTAATATTATGGTCAATAAATATAGGTACCAAAAACCCTCGAGTATGCAGAGGTGATTCAGGTGGGGGTTTTGTGATCAACAATATATACTCGCCGATAAAAAGATACTTTGTTCTGGGGGTCGTTAGTTTTGGAAGAGAAAGTGCAAAAGGTGTTCATTGTCAATCCGTTGCAATATTCACCAGGCTTCACAAGTTTTCAGAGTGGGTTGCCAGAATTGTGGAAATGTTTGAGATGTATGAGACAAACGACCAAAATTCTTTGGATAACAATGAGGTTCCGCAACCTATTACAACAACCACGTCAACTACACCTCTGCCCACGACAACAATTAAAATTACAACAACCACAACTGAAGTATCAACAACTCCTTGGACAATTCCTTCGACAATCAAAACGAGCACTTTGTCGCCATTCACATGGACAACGCCTTTGACAACAACAACAACAACCACTTCCAAAGCCCCATATTTATCTCAAGAAGTCTCATCAAGTGAAATAGAAAATGATTTTAAAACCTGTCCTCCATTAAACCCGCACCGAGGGACTTTAGTATCCTGTAAAGTCGTAACAAATATTAATTCATTTGGTGGAAAACCTGTGGATTGTCTAAACAAAAGAGTTCCACCAAAAACAATAGCAAGTTTTAAGTGTAAGAATGTTTGGAAATCTTCACTAACTGGAACTAAAAATGGAGAAATGCTTTGTCAATCCAATGGAAAATGGGGCGAAATTACTCCGCATAACTTTAAATGCATCATAGATTGTGGCACAGAAACGGGTTATGTTTCGAACATGGTGGCTGGTAAAGTAAGAAATAACTACGAAATAAATACATAAATAAATACGACCTACTAATATTTTCAACATTTGTTCTTTTGTCAAAAGCATCAATGTCCTGCCGCAATAGGATATTTTTATGAAGAACCTATTGGATCTGGAAGTTACAAACTTTTTTGCCACGGGTAAAAATTAGTAAAAAATAGACAACAATGAGTTAATTTAAGATGGATTTTAAAACAAAATTTTAGGACGATGATAGGAGATAGTCAAAAAGCTGGGGTCACAGGTATACGGGTATATATGCAAAAAGAAGCGTTATTAAATCACTTTGTTTTTGCATAGCTGCATTTTGTGCTACACGATATTGGATGCAAGACTTAAAAAATAGAAAAGTGTACGCTGTATTTGGAAAGTTTAATAGAATTTGGGATCTGAATGATTGGAATAGTGTTCAACGAAGAAGAGTAATTGATGTTGATATCCATCCAAGCTACAGAAATACGACAACAAGTCAATCTGATATTGCTATTATTTGGACTGAGGTATAAGTGCTTTGATGAAAATAATTTTTCATTTGACTAATAAACGTTCTTACGCTTAATATGCAGCCAGCGACAATTACTTCACAATCAAGGCCAATGTGTCTGCCAAAATATGACAAGAGTCAAGGAGAATACGGCACGGTACACAAGAGTTCTAAAATTGTTAAACAATCATTATGATATGCAACTATTGTAAGTATTATTATTGGAATTCATTGCAGCTAATTTGGGGAAATCCTTTGAATGGAGATAAAAAATCATTTGAATCAAAAATAGCACATCATTCGCCCACACTTGCAATTAAAGTTTGCAAGCCGAATCAACCTTTTAACAAATTTCTAATAAAGTTGGTACAAAGGCATAAGGCGTATTGCGACAGTTTAAAGTCCGGAATTTCGACCTGTGACGTAGGCAAGTAGAAATTAAAATTGATGATTGAGAAAATTGAGAAATTTTAAAAACTTTGAACGCTATAGGAGGGGGTGGATGCGTAATTACAAGAAATGGACGAACAGGAAGATGGTCAATCGATGGCGTAGTCAGTCCTGCCTCAATTGGACAGGACAGCTACAACGATTGTTTTTCAGGAACACAGTCAATATTTATTCGCTTCTCTTATTTCCGAATTTGGATCGATGAAATTCTCAAAGTCAAAGATGTTGAGCATCACACCTTTGCATAGTTTGTTTGTATTTGAACGTTTGATTATTATATGGTTACCTTTAAATTATAAATTTCAAAAGTTGCATAACAACTTGTATAGCGTATTGCAACGAGTTTACAAAATAAAATTATTTTTTGTTACTGGATTTTGTATATCATTAAGATCTGACCTCAATGGCGTATATTGAGGTATGGCCACTTCTGATAAGTCTTCATTCTTTAGGTCTAGAATCCCTAAAGCATCTTTAATTCCAAGAGCTCGTAGCAAAAGTGGAGATCGCTTTTCTTCCAGATCTCAAACAATGTCTTCAGAATTCTCACGGTCAAAATCCGCACCAAAAACTGTCAGCATGAATAACGATCGAGATTCTCCTGAGGAAATGTACAATGACGATTCAAGTTATCATCATAATGATTCAGGACAAAATAGTCCAAATAAATTCCCACAGTATCAAGGAATATCTCCTTCCAACAATCGTCAAAGACAGGGAATTCTGATCAATCATCAAAATCAGCCAGACTCACCCAATAACAGCATTAAATCTGAATTCTCCAGCGTCTTTCAAAATAAACAGACCACTAATGACTACTTGGAGAGAGAACATACTTTGACACATGATATTTCCTCAATGTTTCAAAGACCAGCAAATACAATCCCATCTCTTCAGCGTCCGGCAGCTTCATTGCCAATGACTCCAAATTCTTGGGGAAGGCAGGAACAACTGTCAAAGGGGTATGAAAACAACAAAGGATGGCCAAATACACAAGCCATTAAAGAATATCCTGCCATCATGAGTCCAAATAATAATAGCACAATTGGTTTCAAATCCAGTTACTCCACCGCAGAAGAGTTGGACAATATTTTAGCCAAATATAAATCAATGACACCACCCCCAAGAGAACAGGAATATCACATTTATCCTGCAACCGTTCAAACCAATTACAATCCACAAATGAACTCATCTAACAACTACCAGAACAACTACCACAAGGATTGTCATATACCAAAACCACCAAATAAAGCCGCAGTGGATCATAATAATAGAAGATCTGAGCCTCAGCCTCCGAGTTCCAAGCCAAAAGACAATTTAGGAGTTTTTGGACTTCCTTTGGAGAATAATTACAAAAATAAACAAAATGATAACAGCAAGGAAAGGGACAAAAGGTTAGAAGATAATATAAGGGACACAAAACAACGTTCATCAAACTCAAAGAACAGGACAAATGCAAATGTTGCAACACACAAGTTTCCTTTTAAAGAAACACCAGAAGGGGAATTTATTGTGCAACCTGATCAGGCATTATTATTATTCTATTAAATTATTCTATAAAGTAATACGTTCTCATAAATATTACTATTTTAGATAGCATTTGAAAGCAAGACGGTGAGCGTTGTTGTTGCAGATCCAACACAAATATGGAGTGTAAAAGCAGAAAAATATCGCGATGTCAGAGACCAAGAGAGTTTGCTAAAAGAAGTCGAAGACACTATTAACAGAGGGATAAACAAATTTTATGATAGGAACAATCTTGAAACTTTGGACAGAGATGGACAACAAGCGTACAGGAAAAGTATTGAGTAAGAAATTTCTAAATTTTGTGCTGTTCGATTATTTGAGAATAATATTCACTTAATGATATGCATTCAAGAAATGAGTACCTTAATAAAGAAATTCTTGCTGTAAAGTACTCAGATTCGAAAATGGGAACTGACAAGCTTATGATGGACGTTCATCACAGATTAAGATCCGGAAGGTTATTATCAAATTATCATGTCACCGAACAAAAAAAAACTCATTTTGTATTACATATTAATTATAGACATGCTGATACTCATGTTATGATTGGAAATACAATTTATCCATGTCATTCCATTGCTCTGGAAGTAGTGTCAAAGTTTTTTGATAATTTAAACAGACCTAAAGAAACACTGAGAAGAATTGAGCTTCCAGAGGCAAATATATTAATTTCATTTAATTTGTTATAAAAGATAAAACTTACATTATCTAATTAAAACAGTCTGAAGTACCTGCTACTGTGTTTCCAACTGTCATGGACTGGATTTTGCAAAATGATCATGGACGAGCTGCTTGTTTGAACAAGTCAAATGTTGTACCTTTGTTCTCTGCAGGAAAATATCTTGACATTTCTGGTAAGATTTAAGTGTGATTTGTAAATACAGATATATGAATATTAATGGAAAATGTTTCTTAGAATTGAAGTCACAATGCGTAAATTATCTGCAGGAGAAAGTTGAGACAAATGATCGTCATTTAATGACACTGTGGGAAGAGGTCAAGAAAAGGCCAAATTGTCATGAACTTATGGTGGTAATATCTGCCAAAGCGGCTCTTTCTTTCCAACATATATTTCGAGAAAGAAAATTCCTTAATTTGGATGTGGACGAGTTGGTGATGTTATTGAGCTCTGATGAAATAGTTATTCAAAGGTACGCAATTAAAATTATTGTGAATCTTCAAAAACATGGTTTTATTGCATTTTTTTAGTGAGCTTGATGTGTTTGATACTTGTGTTCAATGGCTGCTCCATAACTGGGATGAAAGAAAGCTTTTCACCAATGAGGTCGTGAATACTGTACGTTTTGGTCTTTTGACACCCCTGCAACTTACCCAAATCTCACATTACCCTGAGCTCGCAAAAGGCACATCTTATCCACACGAGTATCCAGAACTCTTGGGTTATGGGTCTGTGAAATCCATGATTGATGATGGATTAGCGTTAGTCTTTTAACATTTTTTTTAAATGTATTTTTACTTTCTTTAATTAATGTTTTGCTTAGATTTTCTATTGTAAATGAGTCTTATAAAAACCAACCAGAAGAAATTCGAAAATGGGTTGAATCCACTGGAATAAAAGCTCCACGTCCTAGGAATCGGACTCAATCAAATAGCAGTGTGAGAATAAATTAAGTTTAAAAAAAATGATTTTCCAAAGTAATAAATAGTTTAAAATTATTCACAGAGTAAAATATTTTTGGTTCCTACTGATTCTTCAGTGGTGTCTGGAAATAGGCCAAATTCAGGCGTTGCGGCAGAACGGAGACCATCTTACACAATTTTTCAGAGAAAGAATTCAACAGACTCATTAGATTCTCACCCAGAACATTCAGATTATATTGGAGAAAATGGGAGAGAGAAAAGCAAAAGATCTCGTTCCGTATCAAGAGGATATGATTACTCCAATAATTCTGGAAGTAGAAGACTTGAAGATTTGGCAGATACTTTGGGATCTCCGATTAAACAAGAAGATATACAAAATCTTGGACCCTCGCAAATTCCACCCCCACTTATTATGAATAATGTAAATTCAAATATCAGCAACAGATCAAGATCAAATTCAAGGGAAAATAAACACAGCTACAAATGAACATGAGCCTATTCAAAAGTGTTTTTTTTAAATGGATGTCTAAATTTATTAAACGAATGGAAAATTAAACTCATGACAGGATGGGCAATAGTATGCAAATGACTTGTCACTTAATTTATTTTTACTTGTCAGTTTTAATGAGTATAAAAATGAAATACACAAATTAGTCAACCTCCCATAAAACAAACAATAAATTAAATAAATTAAAAAATCACCCACAACCTATTCAAATGCCCACAAATGTCCAGATACCCGTTAATTGTTTTGTATGTATTATTATATACATATTTTGCAAATTAAATAACCCGTCAATCACCTTAGCCTAAATACTCGAGTGCTATAAAATCTCTTGATTATCTAGCATTTGACTTTATTCTTGTTTTGACACTATTGCCCTTCCCTTTAATATTGTTAATTGCTTCATCAGTGCTTTTAATCTCAGCTTTAGACTTGAGCGTGCTTCCTCTGTTACTTCTTTGTTCCAATGATTTTTTGCTAATTCCACAACTAATCTTATCGATGCATTCCTCATCACTATTGAGCACTTTTTCAGTCACAATTTCTACATCCTCAAAAAATAATGAACCTGTTTGGTCTAAGATTCTACCAAATGGTTTCTTAATTTTCACTTGCTTTTTGAGAATTTTTAGCAGCAGAACAATTATTAAGATGAGTGGAAGCACTTTTACAATAGTGACCAGTATGATAATTGGAAATAATAAAGGAATGGCTACAGGAGATAAAAGAACACCCAGTTTAAATGCAACAAAGAAAACAGCAATTATCTTGAGTTTCTTAAATATCGTTGCAAATTTGAGCGTTTTCAGAGTTTTGAGTCCGAGTAATCCGGCTAGACAAGAAAAATCTTTGGACAATTCATGCGACACTTCATGAGTTTCTTTCTCTTCTTCTTCTGCAAAAGAAAAAAATGCATTTCGTTTACCATAATCTTTTGTTCCAAATGTTCTAATATTAAACGGCAGATTTTGAAGATAAAAATAAAATAAAATTGAATGCAAGTATACCCCAATATGGAAATAATCCTGTCCACCCATTATTATTCCACCCATGTGAAGGCGTTGAGACGGGTGCAGAGGGTTTGAATTTCCAAGAATCATAGAATTCTGGTGTCCAATGTTTTAAGACTTCTTTGTAATAATTGTATGAAGAGCCGTCGTTCTCAGGATCCCATCCGCCCCGATCAGTTGAACCCACTTGACCGTATCCCGTTAACATTTGGGAAATTTGAGAACTACTTGCAGGACTTCCTCCTGGGGGCAACTCTTGATGATAATCGTTAATTCCCCAAGCCCTTTGAGGTTGATAACTGTTGTATGCATCATCTGGGACATTTTGTGCATTGACATTATTGCTATAGATTGGCTTAATTTGATCCAGAGCTTTCTTCAAAAGATAATCTTTCAGTTCTGGATAAAGATCGAGGAGTGTGATGTTTGAAAGAGGAGTTGAATTTGCTCCAGCATCAGCTTCTGAAACCGGCAGCAAGAGAAAACATGCAGGTGTTGTGAATAAGCCAAAATTAGCAAACCAAGTTGACACAATTAGAGCTACTAATGACACAGATTTAGAGTACAAGAAATAAATTCTGCTGCCACCACTGTTAAATCTGTTAATGAATGAGTTCGACATTGCCATTCAATTTTAAGATTCACTGTCACTGAATTGCAACAATAATCGCATCACAATTCTATTCACAACATTCGCACAGTCCAAAAATGCTTTAAGCTATCTTTTTCTATCAACAACAATCACCATAAATTACCAATGCGTTTGGCTGATGATGCACATTTTCTTGACACTTTCTTTGAGGGCTACAAATGTAACAAATTCAGATCAACGGCAGATGGACGACAACTTTTTTTTTTTTTGAAAAAGTGCAAGTTTGAATAAAGGTCTTTGTTGTTTGCAGGGGAAACTTTTTCTTTCGCAATAGTTGACCTGAAACGAAAATTGAATTTTTATATTGGTATTTTTTATGCCGTAATAATTTTCTTGATTGAAAGATTTGCCTAGTAAAATTTACAGCAGGTAAATTTGCAATGCAAATGTTTGAAGAAAGTGAGACAAGATTGACTTAGTGATCTGTTTACTAGCTCTTGAGCAATACTGACCAAGAAGCATTTGCGTGGTTGGGATAAGTACCATTTATATTTAGACGGGCAATAATAGAACCCTTTTTACCTTTTCATCGTCATCTCCCCTCTGGGCGTATGTTTGATTTACTTCTCCTTAAGTAAGTTTAACAACTTATTATTATTAATGAATCAAGTGGAAGAGAAGATTCAATGTATAAAAGAGTCTTTATTTAGGTGATTGGCGTTTTATCAGAAAAATGCACACTATATAGTAGTTGAGCTCACTACTCAATGAAATGCATATCAAGGGCAAAAAATTCATTGAGATCGTCTTCTGTTTCAGCGTATGTTTTTGAAAGCACAGTGAAAATTCCAAGAAAAAGTAGTTTGTTTTGATAATTGAAAAGACATTGTTCACTGACCAAGAAAAAGTAAGCAAAGAAAAGAGATGATTATGAATCTCATGTATGTCATAGTATCGCCAAAAATTGTCCCTTGATATTGTTGAATATTAGTTAGTTTGCAAATCATGTGCAACATCATGCAAATCACTTCAAATGATGAATCCATTGAATGACTATTGGAAATTAATTACTCATCTTCTGTGTGGTTTATTGGTGGTGATTGAGATTGAGATGTAACATATTGATGACAATTGATTGCTACTGCAGTCAATAATTATAGATATTTTATTGACAACCTGTAACATGAAAAATCTAACTGTATGATCATGACATTCATTCAGTTGAACAAATTACTTGCATAGTTGCCATTATGACTTTACAAGTGTGAAAAATTCAACCATAAAATTGAGTAGAATTTTGTTGACATTTGTATTTAATTTTTAATTTATTTTTATATCACATAACAATTTTGTTCGGCTTGAATTAAATTACAAGCTTTAATTATTTTTTTTTTAAATACGGTATAAAAATTGTTAAATTGTGATCATTTATTGACTGGCCTTTGATATCGGTTTTAAATTTGACATTACAAACTTTGATCCATGAGTGACTCTGAATTTTAAAAATGCATTACATCAATCATTGGCTGCCACCCATGAAGAGTTGGACTTGAAAATGCAAAAATAAAATTAACTGCTCTAGATGCATTCATTTGTTACTGAGCTGTAGATTTCCAATCCAGATTGGCAGTTTTTTTTAGAGAATTGCATTAAAAATCAGTAAAATTAATAAAATGTAAAAGAAGAGCTCGTTAAAATTTTAAAAAATGACTCCAAATATGGAGTGAAATCGTGAAATAAAATTAAGCAAAAATTACCTCAATTTTATATTTTCAAATTAAGTAGCACTACAGTAGTAATTTTAATTTATTTCCGTTTTGGATCAATACAATACGTTCTATATTGCTGCATTTTTGAATTTGGGAGCTAAATCATTGACAGTCCTCAATTTTTGTACGTTCAATTGGACAAAGGGCTGGTAACTCTTTCAAAAAGAAAGGGCCTCGAACAGGAACAATTTTACGAACATTGTTTTCTCGTCCTTCTAAGGGTTCATAAACAATCCCAGATAAAAAAATCTTTTTGCAACAGTTTTTGAGATGCTGGTCAAAATGAGAATCGTCAAATCGTCTGCCACATTTCTGACACTGAGTATATGGTGAGAAATTTAACGGGGGCAAGCAATTGTAAAAACAGCAAGGTCTTGGTATCTCAATAATCTCAAAATCAGAATCACTTTCATTTTGTCCACACTCCTTTAGCCCCCCAATAGCAGTACAGCTACAGCACATTTTCTCCTACATATTATTAGATTAATTTTTAAGCAGCAATTTTATTAGAACCTATTTAGAATATAGAGCCAATAACATAATTTTTGAAATTTAAAAAAATAATACCTCAGATTCATTGGACATGAGAATTTTTGACGAATCAAGCTTATTAGGGTTTGCAATTTTACATATTTGTTTGCTTATTTTTAAACTTTGCGAGGCAGCTTGAGACAGCTTCGTCTTGTGCACTGACATTTTTGCAAAGTATTTGTACAAAATTAAAGAAATACAAAATATACGACCATTTACTTTGCAATAGTGATTTTATTTTGGTTTTCGGCATTGAGACCGAGAGCCAATCATTATGGATTTTTTTATGAAATCTCTTTAACAACTGTATAGTGTTTAAATGCTTTGATAAAAGTCCGAAAGTAGGAAAATATATGACTTGATGTCAATGTTGATTTCCTTATTTGAAGTTATTTGGACATTTAATCATGACCTTATTCTTAAACTTGAAATATTTTTCCGGGGTTAAAATTGACATTATTGAACCATTTGAGGAACTTTAGGAGTATATTCATGAATCTGAAGTTTTTGCATTAATATTAAAATTATAAATCGATTGAATGATCTTAACTTCATACATACATTAAGAATTACATATGCTTATTTGCACTTGAAACTTATAGCCTTTTCATGCATTTATCTCCCAATTACAATTCCATGATTTATTTAAACCAAACATTGCAATACCAGTTCCAAGAGACCTTGAGCTTCCTTGTTTTCGTTCCACCATTAAATTAGTTAACTATATATTAACACCATTAATATTGGAGTTGACAAAACAATTCCAGTTCTCCAACAAAAATATATAGCTAAACACTTTCAGTTTGCAAAGACATAGTTTATTGCTGTGAAGAAATACAGTTTATTGTGACCGATTATAAGGAATATCTATATTTGTCAACAGATTTAAAGAACTGTATCCTCACAATGAGACTAGGGTTCAAGAGTTCAGTGTAGTACTACGAAGAAATTGTGGAGATAAAGATAAACAGATAACCTTCGGATCATCTGCTGAGTATTCGAGTGCCTATTGTTATCATTCATAAACAAATACTTATATTCAGGCAAAACTGTTGATGACTAACTCCATTTGAAATACATATTTATTTAATTTTCTGTGCTATTTTCAAACAACAAGAAATATACAGTGAGCACAAAAGGTGAATACAGGGTACCCATGCACAATACACAACGACAAATTGCTGAAAATGCATAAGTAATTACGTTTTACATTTTACCAATTTAAATAGTAATTTTAATATAGTGTTGAAAAATCATAAACAGCTTTCATAAAAATTGAA
>JAQIXN010000502.1:0-37019 GCA_034698145.1 Proisotoma minuta
TCTATTCTGCGCCTTCTTGTCAAATAGCGATTGAAATGAAACTCTTTTTCCAGCTCCAACGTTTGGTAGCGCGTGTAGGATGTCCGCTGACGTTTAGTTTCACCGTTTGCGTTTACAGTACCTGAAAATAGTTTATATTTTAGTATTTTTTAATAATATTTTTAATGACATCAAGTCTCAGTAAAAATTTCGCTTATTTTTCATGTAAATTTTTCATGCTGATTTATGTATAAATATGCGAAATGGATACTTTTGATTGATTTTGTTTGTCCTTACTTCCTGTCATCATGAAGATTTTGGTTTGAAGTTCAGCCATCATTGCAAGTGGAGAAAAGGACATGAAAATAAACAAAGAAAAAGAAAACTCAATTTAGATTATTTTCATTTCAATTTCCAAAAGTCAAAAGAGAAGAGTCTCAACATGCAAATTGATTGATTGGTCCCACTTAAATATTATGTTGTTTTATGAAATATTGGCTGCTTCAAATTAATTTGCATCTATTGCCTAAATAAACATTATCATTTATATCCTTTCATCCATCATCCTATAAGTGGGTGAGGTCATAAATTATAAATTGTTGATAATCCCTCGACTCCACACCTTTCATACTTTTTTGCATCCTCATCTCTATTTTATTTAGCCAGATGGGATTTATTTAAGTGTAGCTGGTTTTCCAGTTGACATGGATGATGTGAAATAGGGGATCGGATCATCCGATCGGTTGACAGCCCCGAATTTCGTTTCTTTTTCTTCTGACAGGAAAAGTGCACTCACTCTTTTCAGTTGCCCGTGTTTAAAACCACGTAAACTTAGCATTCATCTATATGTAAGTAGTTCCCTATTCTATGCTGATGAGGGACAGGAAAGGAAGTCTCATTTTTCAACTCGGTGACTGACAACCACCACAATGTCCCTAACCAACCAACCAACCAAACTCCAACATAAAGCTCTCTCCATATACAAATTCCAAATTCTAAAACATTCCAAAATTGCAAATTCTTTCCACCTCAAAAATCTGAAATCTAAAATCCTAAAACCACAAACAACAAGAATATGTAATTATATAAAAGGAGGAATAAGCTTCCATTGTTTAAGGCTGAGCTGGGCGCAACCATTTTGGTTGAGATGTTATATTTGTTGAGTTTGAGTTTGCTGTCACTTGGGCTGAATGGGTGACGTGAAGTGAACTGACGTTCGAAAATTAAGTGACAGGCAGCCATGCCAAAAAAATTGTACCGCCCATACCATCCGACAAGCCCTAGCTAAGGTTTAGCCCTTTATTATTAAAATAAATGAAAAAAAATACATAAGGCAGCCACAAAAGTAAATAAAATCTTCGGTCTCCGTTTGAAATGACACACTGACAGACAATGAGATGACGAGGGAGGAATTTGTATGTAAAATAAAAAGTGCCGGCTGGCTTTACTATACTACCTAAGTATAATAGTATGTATGATGGACAATTAAAAGTTAGATATTTATTTGTTTGCTTTTCTTGGTAATTGCTGATAAAGTCTTTGACTGCTGCTGCGACACAATACACGAACGCAGATGGCAACAGGTGAAGAGTGTAAAGATGATTTTGCAAAGATTGAATTAATGAATATGAGATTTGCAGACATTTTTACCAGACTTAATGTGAATGAGACGTTTATTGTTTGTGGGCACGTGGAAGCCGAAAAACTTGAATTTGTGTGACATTTAGAGTTTGAAGACTCTTGAATTATTTATACCTACGCCTTTACTTTTTCCCACTGTGTAGGGTGACAAACAATGATGGATTATGTACAAAACGGGGATAAGCAAACTAACAATGGGGAAAGTTGCTTTTCTCTTTCTTTCCTTTATTAAATTCAATGAACTCGCTCCTTTCCTCCAAAATGCTTTTCTCACTCTTCTTCCTTGTCAACTTGGAATTCTCAAATTATTGAAATTATTCTAGCAAAGTGAGTGACAGACAAATAAAGGGGAAACTAATGTTTCAAAAAAGTTACTAAACTATTTATTTGCAAAAAAAAGTTTTTAGAGTTTAAAAGTTGTAAATACGCAATTCTTTACTTTTGCAGTTCAGTTTATAACTTTTGGATAAATTTTGTCGCACTTTTTTATTCGAGAGATGAATGACAGGAGATTTTATCAATTTAAATTGATCTCTTTGTTTTTGTTATTCTTTTAAAAATGAATTGAGTTCGTTTATTTTCCTAAAATTTTAATATCAGGGTTAATGCATTTTTAGTTTACTTTGTTTGTAAATTGTTGCAAGTCAATGCAAGTAGTGCAAAAGTTTCAGGTCATTCTGGGACATTGCCTTGATATTTTTTTGACATTTTGGACTTTATATCGTACGTTTCTTTTATGACGCAATTAATGTCCTGTTAACATTTATTGCAAAGCAATTTGACAATGTTTCAATAACTGTCTCAATTACGATTCAACCGAATTTAGGCGTGAATTGGTCTGAAATTCTAATTTCTAACAAAACGCAAAAGTATATACAAAAAAGGTTAGTTGTAAAACGCAATTTATAATGTCTGAATGAAATGATTGACACCTTCTTCCCAAAGATATTAATCGATAAAGGAAATCATTGAATAATTAATATCAAAAAATCATAACAAAAACATTGTAACAATGAACTTTTCTTACAAAATCAATCGAATATAATAGCAGCCAAGTAAAATTAGAGCGTAACAGTGTCAAATTTTGTTGTCTGTGTATTTTCCTACATAAGCTGCAAAAATGCACCCGAATTGTCTCAGATGAGTGGTTTGATGTAAAACTACATAACTTTGGGGAAGCCCAACAAAACCAACTCCTCTTGTGTTTTCCCAACAACAATATATAAATGAATTGAAGTGACCAAGACAAGATTTTGTGTCACCAATTTTGTATAAATCTGATTTATTCTCCAGCAGAGGAAGAAGAAAGAGCTCTTTTCATAAGCACGCAAAAATTGTTTACTTGATATTTGTTTGGAAGGGAGGGGTGACTAAATGTAAGTTAAAGTTAGTCCATCTTTTCTTAAGAGAGCCTTGAGAGATTTTATGTCATTTGAATGTGATCATTGAACTTGGTCTCCCATCACGAAATAGGGAGAAAGAATTTGAGCCGAACTCTCAGCTTATTTGTACCTTGAGAGGAAACATGTGACAAAAAGAGTCATAAAATCTGGAAGGTTGACTTCAGCCCTAATTTACGACCCTAACACAAATTTAAGCACATGTTAAACACTTTTATGTCTAAATAAACTGAGGATGCAAATTATTGTCTCAAACTGCCTCAGAATGTACAGAAATTAAAATGACGGATGGAATTAACCTATTTTTAAATCATTTCCAAAAATAACTATTAGCAAGAGAGATTCCGTGTTTAAATACTCTGTTATAACGTTATAAGTAGTTGATGATTCGGGATCTTTTCTTGCTTCTTGAATGATACCCGGTTGGCTTCTTTAATATCAATCTAATTGCAAAAACGGATGAATGTCTAATGCAGTTGTCGTGTGTTGAGAAATTTATCCATTCATTTGGGGCTAATTGATTTAGGGGATAATGAAGGTGAGAATAATATATCAAATCAACTCCTACGGACTAAACCCATTGTTCCTCACAACATGAGAGTGTCTTCCATTTCGTCATACATGTCAACTTGATTTTTTTTTTTTTTTTTAATTTATATATGTGGAATCTAAAGTGCTACTGAAAAAAAATGTATGAAAATGTTCTCTTACTTTGGCCTAAATGCACCCTCTTCATCCATGGATAAATTTGAGGAGGATTCCCTTTGGTATTTCCTCCTTGAGGACTTGAATTGGAATTATTTGAAGAATTTGACTGAGAGTTGACTTTGTGAAGGGGAGGACTTCTGGGGGTGGAACAACTGCTTCCGGCCGAACTGCCCCCACTCCCCGTCGTCAGGTCCTGTGGGGACGCTAAACTAGGCTCCAGGACCACCGAGTTCTGATTCTGTTGGCTCACATTATTATTGTTATTCGAAGGGGGGGCTCCACCGTATTTGCAACTGGAAGGGCTCACAACCCCACGACCAAACTCTGCCCCCGTCACACCCCCCATGCTGAGATTTGTGACGTGGTGGGGTGTTGTGGGGGTTGGGGAATAGGAGTATTGGTTTCCCCCAGCACCCCCACCCCCCGAGCCTGACGAAGGGGCAGCTGCTATTTGAGGGGAGTAACAATTTGGGTACGCATTTGGATTGGCTGTCCCTCCGCCCCCTGTCCCGTAGTAGTCGCTGGCAGAAGGGTCCCCTCGCCCCCCACTGTTGTAGCAGGCTGCCAACGAATTTACAAATTGGTATGAGCTCATTTTATATTTGGAAGTTTTTTTAAAATTGTTCACAGAATAATTTGGATTTAGCGTTTCATGGTACAAGTGTTTGTTTGTTTGTGGTGAAAGGTGCTAGCCGGGTACTAAAGGATGTAGTGGGTAGTTATTCCCACAACTTTCTTCTTCCTTTCTCTCACCATAATAATACAACAATTGTCTCAACTCCCCACAAAACCAACACAAGTTTACTATTACACCCTTTGAAACTGATTGCTAAATATGATAAGCCAACAAAATTCCTTTTGCTCTACAAATCTGGACAACTGAATTTTAAAGTTGATGAATTGTCTCAATTTGATGGAATGTGCATGACATGCAAGCAGTAACTTAATACTTCACTTTTATTAACATGGGGGCAAGATGAGATTTCTTGAGAAAATTTAAAAGAAACAATTTTTTATGGAATTTTCTTCCTTGTTCCTTCCTTTTGCTGTTTTTTTCAATTTTCTCTTGTTGATTGTATTTTTGAACTTTGTCGTAGTTTGAGATTGTGTTGTAATTTTGAGACGTTGTGAGCTAAAAAAGCTTTGGAGTTGGAATGAGAGGTTGGTGCAAGTGGAGTGTGTATTATATACTTTGTTAGCTACTTTGCTTACTGAGTGAGTGACTGAATCCTATTTCAGTTCTTTGGGAAAAGTTAACGTGGATTGAAGGACAGCCCTCCCAACAGCCTATAACTTTGCGCAACAAACAACACGCGGCCGATACCTCTCTTATCAAACATCCACCCGGGTTATTACATTCTAATAACATTTATTCCTCCTTAAATCATTTCTTCACACACAACTTTTAAATTGTCATCTCCCTTTATTGTCTCATATTCGTTTTACTCATACTATCCAAGTTTAGTATACATATCTTATCTGGTAAAATATACATACGTAACTTATATTTTTTCCCCTGTTTCTTAATACTACATTTTACATTTCATTCTATGTTATTATATATTTACAACCCTTTAAGCTATTTCACTGTTACGGAAGGAAAACTTTTAACGACAAACACAAATAAAAAAAATGTATGCATTCAATCAACAAAAGTTCCAATTGTTGCGTTGCCCAATTGTATTTAACACATTAGAAAATGGTAAAAAGTGAATCAAAGACTTTGCTTGTGTTGGGAGTAAGCGGAAATAATAAATTAAGGAGGAGAAATGATGCGTGAAAGTATAAACAAGGTGAATGGTTTCCTATTTTTGGTTGGCCTCTGACCTCCAGTGGGGGGAACTCTCCCGAGGAAGAAAGTTAAAGGGGAAAGTTATGTAATAATCATAATTGCTCCGCAGCCAACAATTGGATGTGACAGAGTCTCCCTCAATCACGGAATAAACATTGACATCTAATCACTTCCCTTCCATCTAAATAAAATCCACTTTCTTTAATGTCTTTCCAATCCATAGCCACAGCACGTAACTAAACCAAGCAAAAGGGGTAACACTCCTTATCATTATTCCTCCTATAAAAATATATTTATCATCTGCATCATCTTAAAGATGAGATATTTTGTTTTTTGGGCATTATGTAATACATAATTAAGTTTTAGAATTAGAAGACAGTTACAGAAAGTCACAAGTCATACATGTTTTAATATAATTTATAATTTCTGCTTTCTTTAATTTTACACAACTTATGGATGACACCTTTGAAAGAAAGTTTGTCTGTTTGTCTTCCCTTGGCACAATGTACATAATAAATACAAAGGGTCTCGTTTTTTGTTTGGCTTTTTGGATAGACAATGAAATGAGGGGATGGACAGCGTGTCAAACTTGAATGTGTCCTCAACTGGATCAATCACCTTCGTCCCCTTTTCCTAATTGAATGTCCATCCTCCGCCAAACTTTGGCTCTACTTAACCTCCCGTCACCTTAAATAACTTAACCCTGCCCAACTTTATTTTAATTTAGTGATGACATGACACAACTATCTGGCGACTGACACACTTCACTAATTTCATCAATCAATTTTTCTTCCTTTCTCATATACGTGTTGTTATCTATCTAGCTTGGGGAAAGTTGATTTGATTTGCATTGCACTTACTTAGTGAAAGTTAGTTTTGTTGCAGATGGGATTTTATTTTTGGTTAAATAAATTGAAAAGAATTGAGTTAGAGTGTCACCGGGAGAAAGCCGGTTAGTGTATTTTTCGTTGCCCGGATTTGATTTGGTTTTGGTGGTAGTATAAGAAGACGACCGGAACTTGTTTAAGTAAAGCTTCCATTCATCAATCACTCCGACTTTGCGCTGACAGACAAGTGAAATCCATTAATTACAAATCTTCTCTCCGACATTTCGTCAACAATGGCCTACAATTCCACCAAAGGCACACCCTTCCCTCCGACCAAAGATTCCAATCCCGGACGGATGATATTGAAAAGAAGAACTGACGTCCTCCCATCATCCTCCCAAATCGCTAATGCATTTCCCCCTCCATTCAATTCATCCCACACACAATGAACGTCACTCTCTTTTTGCATACCAACCACGAGACTCTTAAATGGTGGTAATCTCTAAACAATCCTAACCCTTACCTCACCCGTCACTCAGCCCAGAAACGGAATTGAGGAGAAAGGGAATTTGGCGAAATGGGATTGTGTACAATTAGTGAAAGGAGTGGGAGAAAGACACCCTGTAGCAGTTATGAGTCCCCTTTGTATGTCAATCAAGTGAGTAGGAAAATAAAATGGTTGACAACCCCGTTGGCCTTTCTTCTACCAATCCCAATGCAAAATGAGTCAGCACTTTCCCATATCTATACAATTTCTATAACTGCTATCTAATTGATAATGCAGCAAAGGAATCGATACTAAACCTAAATAAATAAGTACAAAATGGTGTCAATAAAAATCATGTTTTGGCCAACCCAACCAACCATTTACTAATTTATGAATTTTACAGAAAAAAAATAAAATCTAGCATTTTAGCTTACCTGATTAATTGCACCAACATTTTGTTTCGTAAAATTAAATTATAAATCAAATATGGTCAACTGAACTTTTGCTACTGCAGAATTCAATGGGTTATTAATTTTTAGCCAAAAAAATCAAGTCAAACAGCTTAAAATCACTATTCAAATTAAGTTTGTGAAAACTAGCTTTGCCTTTGTTTAACGGTGAAAAATGTAATGAGGTGTAAACACGAATACATTTGTCACTTTTTGAATTTTTGAAAATTTCCAAATAATTCCCAGCTCAAAGCTATCCATTGAGACTCCAGAGAAGAACTAAGTTAAAAGTTGCTCTAATTTTTGGGTAATTGGTTTAAGGGATTTATTTATTGAGGTCCCTTACAAATAAAGGTCCTGTTTGAGAGGTAATAAAATAAAATTTTATTGCATCTCCTTTTCCATCGGCAGTTCGTTATAATGACCAAAAGCATATGCATAATAATAATATTCATGCGAGTGTTGGGTTACTCGAATAATTAATGGAGCTCAAGCGTTTGACGGAAGCCTTTCCTTATTTGTTGACTTTGTGTTAAATGTGAAAACAAGTGTGAGTATAAACATGTCTAAATAAAGGCTTAATGTGACCAAATAACATGAAATATTGGAAATTAAATGAACCCAATTCTACCACGGCGGCAGTGGACAGAGAAAGTTGTGACAATGAACTGTCCTTCATTTTTATGGTAATTGGTGCAAGAGAATCTTGTAATATTTGTACATGGATTTGTTTTTGCATGAAAAAGTAACTGGCTCTAATTTACTTTTGACTTAATCTTCTTTTTTCCGACATGTTAATATTTGCTTTAATAGATTTGCAAACTTACCTCATTTTGTAATTTATGATGAAATGATGTAATTCAATGCACGTTTTTTGCTATTAATTATTAAGTTATCCGTTTATTTATTTGTTTTCTGCAACTAATAAGAATAATAAAATATTTAACAAATATCTCGTCTATGGCACAAATCACGCATGACTATTTTTTTATCTGACAAGAACAGTTAACTTTTTAATAGCCTATTATTATTACACCTTCAGAAGCAATTGACTAGTTAAATATTATTATTAGTGGATTAAAACTGGATTAGCTGATCCAAAATGGTAGGAGTCTAGCTTAAAGTATACAATACATGCAGGGAGGGATAAATTGAATAGATGAAGTGGTGGAAGATTTAGTGGAGGGCAGATGGACAGGGCCCTTGGGCAATTGGGCTTCTATACCTTTCCCATCCATCATTATTCTCCCTCCCTTCCACAAACCAACATCGGAAGCTAGAGCTAAATTTGCAAAAAAAAAATGTTCGAGACAATTTGCAACAAAAATGCAAAAGAAGGAAGCGTACGTAAATAAGTGAATGGAGTGGCTGCGTTTGGTTTCGGATGTTTGTGGCTGTCACAAAGAATGCTTCTCATTGTGCAAGAGAATGATTTACAAGGTGCAATAAAACAAGCTATTGTCCAACCAACTTATATACTTCCTATTTTTGTCCTTCTCGCTAAATCTCACCTCTCCACTCTTTGACTACGGAGCTAAATATAAGTGACCCATATATTTATTCCCTTCCTAATTATCCAATAAAATCTCAAGGTAAACTTTGTCTGTGTAATAAAATAAAACTAAACGTTTAGTCAAGAATAGCTTCCTAACTCTTCAGTCATTTTCAGTCTGTGGCTTGAGAGAGATTTAAGAAAAGGAGTTTGGAAAGTGATTTTTTTTGTACACAAATAAATAATTAGTGTTTGGTTGGCGGAGTTAATTAAATAAATGTTGGGAGTTCCACTTGAATGTGTGTTGTTGTGGAATGAGTGGATTAGTTGGGTGAAAGCCTTTCATCATTTCACCAGAGTGGCTTTGAGGTGTTGTTCTGCCGGGTGAAAGCAGTGGTGAAGTGACGGAGGGATTAACGCTGCCCTCAACCTCCTTCTTTGCCTTCATCCTGAAAAACCAAACTCTTGTCAATTACAAGGGAAAAAGAAAAAAAAGTACATATGTATATACTATATAGTCATATATAAATATATACCTTCGATTTTGAAACCAAATTTTTATCTGGCGTTCCGTGAGAGTTAACAACTTTGCAATTTCCAGTCGACGTCTTCTAGTCAAATATTTGTTGAAATGGAACTCTTTCTCTAGCTCAAGGGTCTGGTGACGGGAGTAGGTTTGACGGGTTCTCTTACCCGGTGGGGAGTAACTATCATGTCCCGGGTTTTCTTTTAGTCCTAAACCAAGTAATATAAAATCAATCTATCAATCATCTCTAAACCACTGCAAATGGATGTAATTGTAGTGTATATATAGGCTAGTGGCTCTAGCCTATATATGCCACTAGAAAATATACCCAAGCTCATAAAAGAAGGGCAGGAAAATGCTACCTGAATTAGAGGAAATTTGACTGCTATTTAACGGTTAATTTATTATTTTGATTGAGATGAGGTGGGTGATAAGGGCTCAAAGGGTTTCGTTTGTTGCGTTGGGTGGCTTGACTTGACATGACTTTGCGGTGCTAGTGAATTTATTGTAGGGTCCGTTTTTTGGTGACTCCCTTTAGTTATTTTATGAGGTTGGTGAAATTATTGGTAAAACAATGTGAAAGGAATGAAAAGGTGTTTAATCCTGTGTCACAATATACAAGCTCATGGATTTATGGCAGAGGGCAAGCCGACTGACCAAGAAAGAATCCTCGTTGATTTATGTAGCCACCCGACCTACCTTAGGCAGGTAGTACCCACACTTCCGCCTTCCTAATAATATTTATTTATGTCCCTACTGGGAATCGGATCAATCTATTAAACGCTGTATCTCTCCCCCAGTGTCACATTTTATGAGGATGACTGCCAATAATTCCTTAATGGGGATTTAATGCACAACTCTTTATTCCATTAGATATGGCTATGAAATTGTTTTAGGGGAAAATGAGATTTCAATAAATATGATCCGCTACCTAATTACGCCCTTTTGCAAAATAATATGTTTTAATATTTAGCTCAGTTTGGGTTTCAGCATTCCTGTAAAGACTGTGATTAATAAGCAGTTAATATGAAAGACCCCATACCACGAACGACCAGGTAGGGCTACTACTACATTGGACATACACGTGCTAAGAATAATGAATTATTGCCCAGGCTCAAATTCCAAAAAGAAAGCTGACAAACTAGTTGCATGCGTAATCAAGAGGAAATCTGAGTGGATTAAGAATTTGTTTTGTATCACATTGCCTCTCCTTACCATAAGAGCCCTTTCTGATCCAAAGAGGATAGTCTTCAATCCCCTTCTTCTTCATCTTCTTCTCTTCTTCGGGAACTTCTTCTGGTTGAGGAGGACTCTCTGGACTGTTTCTCATTTGTCCTTTGACATCTGTCCCTTGGTTGGGGGATAATGGGGGAGAGGATAAGGATGAAGGACTAGTGGATGATTGGATGACAGCTGAAGGGAAAATTACTTTTGTTAAACTATTTAACTGCCATAATTTACTAATTTTCTTGTTGGCCACGTGCCTCCGCCTTTAATTAGTTTAGCCTCAATTAACTACACAGGCCGCTCCATATTTGTCCATCAAATGGAGTCACCTTCAACCCTTTGCGTCATTAGTCAGGGAATGCAAAAGTTCTTACCATTTGAGGAGTAAAAGTGATGGTTATTTTGGTAGTAATTGGACAACTCGTATGAAGAAGGTGGGGGATGTGGGAAATTTGGGTTATTGGCTGATGTTTGATAATTATGATAGTTGTAATTGTAGGCGGCTGAAGAATTATAATTATTATTATTGTAATTAAAATTATGGTGAAATTGCTGCCAACTATCTGGGCCACTGTAGGCAGCACACATTTTAGTATAACAATTATTATTATTATTATTATTGTTACTGGGTCACTTTTTAATACAACTTTCTCCTGAAAAAGAAGAGAGAGGAAATGAATGAATGTTTCCTGGACCTAGGACAAAAACTGATTGGCCAGTTGACACCCTGTGAGCTATCTTTATACATTTTAGAGCATATACATATATAAATATAGATGAGGCAAAGTCCCCATTTTGTGCAGATTGAATGACAAAAATAGCTGGCAAAGGGATCTTTCTATTGTATGCAGGGATTAATTCGGATTTTTCCTGCAGCTGACAAAACTTTGGTTGCAATGGATGCGGTTTGAGTTTAAGGGACAGTAAACAAAGGGTCCTCTGGACAACTGTCGACTCTCTCTCCAGGGGACTTGGATTAAGTTCCGAATTCGGAGATATCGGGTTCCCACTTAATGACTATTGGTTACTCATCCCTCACTTTGGAAAGATGGATGAAGCTTCGGATTGATGGCTGATTTCTTCTCAGATGAAATATGGATCTCGCTTTAAATAGCAGATGGACAAACTCATTCATTTCATTAGCCTACAATTTGACATGGGCAACGGAAATAAATGTCTATGGACAAGTGTGTCTATGACGTGGGTGGACAAATCCCTCAACTTTTGGCCAAAACAAAGAGAAAATCCAATTAAAATATGGAACCTAAAGCAAAGCTGGAGGGAAATGATTGTACTGTTGATTGAATGATATTGGCAGCAAATGTTTGATTGTATAGCCGTTTATTTAAATGCAATATATATGTATAAAAAAAAATGTCAGCGGCAGTCTTTTTGTCAGTGTGTATTAATACGATAACATTGTATTACGTCGGCCTGCCCCATTTCCCATTATGTAACTAGCTCTGTGAAAGGTATTTGGTTTTAGGGGACAAAAGGAAATGATTTCGTTTTATTTATTTCCCCATTAATAATCAATTGATTAATTGACACGGGGTGTGTTTGGGAATTGGTAACTTTTAATAAAAGTGTGGTCGGCAGAAATGCTAATTGTTAAATCAGGCGAAATGGGAAGCAATTCGTCAATTTCAGTTCGTCACTTGTGAATTTGAATTAGATTTGTAATTGTAGTAGTAATACATAGCATTCGACATTGGTTAAGTTGTGGATGGGTTACAAGTTTCTCTCCGCTTGAGTTATGAGGCCGAGGGAGTTGGGTTCAGCAATAATGGCCCATAACTATCACCATAATACTAAATCCTCTCAAGATCTTCTGCTCAGGGTCCACATAATCCACAACTCCATCCAATTTCTTGCAAACACGAGAAACATGGCATCTTTTTATCTGATTCTTGAACTCGTCAAAATGAAACTACGCATTTACTACATAAAAGTTTAAATGCATATCTAATATGATTGTTTCTCCCTTTGTTGTGTGGAGGGTGCTTAGGGTATTTGTTGGACCCTGAACAGAGCTGACAAGCTGTTCTCTGGGAAGTTTATGATAATGGCTGTTGAGAATGGGCTATTTAGCCAAGTGCCTCACTGACCCACCCCAACAACCAAGGCAATCCAACGCACATTTATATTATTATTATGTACGCAATAAAAAACTTTCACACTTGTATAAATGCCTCTAATTAACCCTTTTCGGCACTGGATTACTTTTAATTGGAGGGTTTACTCTAAGCTGAGTGTCAAAATAAAGCTTTGGTGAAATTGATGATTGTGATGTTTTGTTAGTTGTGTGTTGAAATCCGTTTGTGTGCGAGGTGGACACGTATTGAAATGATTTCAATGCCAGTTCCGTTTGGGTTTCGCTCGTTCGATTAGACTTAATCCGTGGCGTAAGAAGGAATTTTCTGAGCACTTTCACCCAGCCGCTGTAAATGCATGAACGGTTGGTTGGCCAAACCGAAATTCAATCTGGGACTAGATCCATCTCAAGCCAAACCAATGTTATCTCAGCCAACTCACTTCATCCGTACACAATAAGAGTTAAGCACGTTGAATAACAAGCAAGGAGGTTTTGGAAAATTTCTTCTTCATCCGGAATTCGGGGAATTATAAAGTAACTATAAGGGAAAGGGCCAAATCATCAATCATTTCATTCCTGTGATCTATATTCTATTATTTCCCCTATAGAAAATCCATTAGCAGTAAAAGAGTGAAGTTTTTGCAACAAAAACGAAACGCTCTCTCTCCCTTCCTTTCTCTTCTCTCTCTCTCTCTAATGCTCTCCGCCAGCAAAGTGAAATAAAACAACGTTTAAAATGTAAACAACAACTCATGAAAATACATTTTACTTTTGACAGTCTGGCTTTGCTTTGTGTGAATATTAAAATCGATAATAAAAAGATCATAGACAAGCATCTGCAGTGGATAGAGTAAAATAGACCACACCGTGGTTTGAAGGTCTCCTCATTTGAATTTTTCTTTGGTTGGTTGGGGTTGAGCTGATGATGATGTTTGAGGATTTCGGAAATTCTGTCCCTTTTTGATTAATGAATCAATTCCTCTCCTCCGCCGTTTTTCCACTATCCACTTTCAATATTCATCTTCTAGCTCTTCTTGGACTGGGACGGACTCTCGTCACGAAGGGATACTTGTTAATATTCATATTCAAGCTATAATCTCACGTGTGGGTGGACTCTAACCACTCCTTCCCATAATTAGCTCTGCCTCCAACACCAAAGGGTTGGGTAATTACTTCATTTGTATGCCTTGCACTTGATAATAATAATTATTATTATACGAGTTCTAAGACTAGACTACCTAAACTTTAGTAGCATATGTATGTATACATATTTTTGGTTGGATTGTTGAATAGGAAGTGGAATCATGGTTTTTGGTTGGTTGGGTGTTATGTTGTTGTATGACAAGAGATGATGGATGAGGTTGAGGATTGTCCAATGGGATAAAATGTTTGTAATGTGACACATTCAGCCTCTGTTTCCCTCATCCCAAAAACATTTCTTTCTATTTGTCCAGTTGCTGGGAAGGAAGAATGTCTTGTCACGTCACATCATGTCATGTCATCCCAAAGAAGAATTCCGTAATTGTCACGGGATGACTTTACATTTCCATCTTCATAAGAAGATCCACCCAATTAGAGCTAGATTCATCATGAGACCTACCTCAAACCATATAAACATAAAGATCATAAGCCCATTGTCATCAAATGAATGAATGAGTAAGCGGAATTATTATGTTTTTCAGGAAATTTATTTTATAGAAACTTTTCAGAAACTTTGTATGCATACATACATATACGTACATAGGGATCAGAGAATATGAGTTTTTCCGTTGTTGTTGAGTGACAGTTTGTTAGTTGGCTAGTTTGTATGTAATAGTAGTCGGTGCCTTTGGGCAAAGGGTTCCTTGGCCTGACATTGAGTCGCATAAGAAGGCCACGGAGGAGAAGGAAGTTTGTAAGGGAATGACTTGACATGATTGGGAAGAAAAGAAGAAGTGGTCAGTGTGCCCCTTTTTCATGATTAATGAGAAATGAAACGTCAACTTTTAACTTGGCTCAAAATGGATGACAAAGTAACAAGCTACTTACTTTACCCAAATTGATTTTATGTCATCAAGCCAAATTTCTGGGAGGTGGATGAATGGATATTTTTTCATAGTCTCAAGTTCCAACTGGAGTAAAAGTTTTGAATATAATTAATTGAATTGGATTGAATGGGAGATGTCAAAGGGGTGAGAGCTGGAGTTAAAATGTTCCCAGCCAACTTCTGCATGCATGTCTAAATAATTAATGGCAGTTGCAAAATCGAGGGTCGGTCAGTATTTTTAAGCTTATTTGCATTCAACCCGCTCCTTTGACACTTGAGTGACATTGGTGGTTGGTGGTCTGATATAAAATCAAGATTAATTAGCAACCCCAACTTTTTTCAGAGTCAAACAACTTTTTGGATTTCTCACACAAGTTATATAGTTTAGTAAGTAGTAAGTAGTCTAGCCTGCTCTGTACAAGATTGTGAACACGGAGTCAGAGTATCATATCACAGGATACAAAGTAATTAATTAATTGATGAATATGAATTGTCAGAAAAGTGCGACACGCAACGCAATGCAATGTATAAAGTAAAAGGTGAAAGTGCACTTGCTTTTGGTTGCTTTGCATGACAAATCCATAAATTAAATTGTAGGATTTAGGATCTCACTCAATAAAAATCAATTTGGCTTCCTCCTCAAATGGGGAGCGTAATTAATTGTAATTACCCAAATAAGTTGGGGATTGATGGTGTAATTAATTAAGTGCTTGGATTGTATTCTGATTTTATAGTGCGTGGGTATATAAATATATCCATTCCTAGTTTTTGAGACACCCCGAATGATATTTTTTATATATTTATATGCATGAATTTTTTTGTACGTTTTATTGAAAAATTGTAACAACAATGATTACCATATAATATTGAAATGGACAAATGATTCAACTCTATTTAAGGGCTTAAAAAGAAAACAAAGCCACACCTTTATTCTATTTTATCTTTTGAAATAAATTGGAACAAACGGAAGCCAATTAAGGTTTAAAGCACTTTTAAGAGGCTTGTAGTACAAAAAGATGACACTAATCCCCATTACCCCTGAGTGGCCAAGTGTGACTTTGAATGGTAATTGAGGTGTGGCTACTATGATTCCTTAAAATGTCACAATCAATGTTACTCCAATTATAGCTACTACCTGCTCCTGGAAAGTAAATCAATGTCAGAATTTATCGTAATTGAAAGGAAATTAAATCAAATTGAGCTGTATTGATTTATTTCATGTAACTTAATTTGGGTGTGGAGTCTTAAATCATTTAAAAGTCACTTCTAACCAAAATCAGCTCAAGCAAAACACCTCACACGAAGATTCTTGCAATGCATTCCTTCCGTTGAACTATTTCTAAAAATATTTGTATGCTTTGTGCGTCGTTTTATGGAATTTTGTAAATTTTTACATCTATATGTAAATAAGTTGGATATCTTTTGTAAATTGTGCATGTCGCATGTATTTAAGTAGTTTTTAGTTTCTTTGATGCAAATCTTGATGCAAAATGATGTAACAAAAGTTTAATTGTGATTTCCAGGAAGTGTGATGTGCATAGCTCGATCGTTGTCCGTGCCTTCTCTCTCTTCTCTCTTGTCTGTGGCTAATTGGACTTTGATGGATGGATTGGATTAAATGTGATGTGAAGAGGAGCTAAACTATTACGTTTTTTTTTGTTATTTTGCCGAATTTATTTTTACATACATCAGAAACCCCAAAGGAAGTGGAATTTCTACCTGAAACAATTTTGCAGCAGGGAATTCCTGGAAATTCAATTCAAGACGTTCGTTGCCCAACTTTAATTGCTCATCTGAGGTTAGAAATGCGGATATATTTAATTATTTTTAAATGTGTTTAAAAAAAAATATGGGATGAAAATTGTTTACTTTGCAGATTGGAAAAGTCATTTTATAATGATCAGAAATAACAATAATTTTTATTTTATAATTGTGACAGTGTATTATAGAATTAAATTATATTTATGTTAAGATAGGTTAGGATAGTTATAATCATT
This sequence comes from Proisotoma minuta, assembly GCA_034698145.1. Classification (NCBI taxonomy): domain Eukaryota; kingdom Metazoa; phylum Arthropoda; class Collembola; order Entomobryomorpha; family Isotomidae; genus Proisotoma; species Proisotoma minuta. Next base: position 16,647 of record JAQIXN010000502.1, read on the forward strand.
ATACCTATAAATTTACTAGATAATAATTTGTACACATTTTGTGTGTTTTTTTCGAGTACGTATGCATCTGTTTCTTAGCGGATTTTAAAAAAAAGTGAATGATTTCCGATAAAATCTTCATCTCTCATTGTGATCTCATGAGCTGATCCCAAAGAATATAAAGAAAGAAGCCGGTTAGTTCTTCAGCTGTCTCCAATCTCTGATTCAATTCACAATCCACATTCTCATTTTAGATTCCTCTTTTTTTGTTTTTGTCTCCAACCCAAGCAATGTTATGTAATGCAATGCCATGTCGGCATCTTCTTATTTTTCTGTGGGATCGTGCCTCATCTCTTGCATTTATTATCTGCTCATGTAAAAGCTTTGTTTGTGTAACTTCACAGAATATAATGATGGACGTTGCTTTAATTAGCTTCCAGGAATTAATGGCTTGTGGTGGCAAATAATGAATGAAAGGGGCAAATGTTAACTTTGTCATAAAATTTGCAAACTTTATTTAATTTATTGGTAGCAAGAATGTGGACTCAATAAATGGCTAATGTCACAAGGACAAGTGGAAGAGACAAATGGCTGACATAATTTAGCAATGGTAAACATCCCACTTTGAAAGTGTTGGCAATTTTTTAATTCCATGCACTCTGCCAACCAAATATTTGCACGTTGCGAATATTTTTTTTGTATCATTGCAGCATGTGTGGTTTTTGGATTTGGATGAAGGGATTCAATAAATTAGTCAATCTTTGACAACTTTTATGCTATGCTTCAGGGAACGGAAGTCTAAATTTCTTAATTGTAAACATTCTCCACAAGTTTCCGAGCAGTGTGCAAAATGTAATCCCAATTTATGAATTTGCCAAAAGTGCCATAAATCAATGGATGGGGATTATTAGTAAATGATTTAAATATGTGAAAGAGCTGCATGGTTTTGGATTTATTTGATATTTTGTAGTATTTGGATAAAAAGAGGGACTGGAGTCTGAAGTTGGTGATTTGTGAGTTTGTGTCAGGACTTCTACACGATTCTTCCATTTCAACTGTCTCAATCTGACGGACAATCCATTTCTCAAATCAAACTGGGGACCAAAAATTATCCACAAATTCCTCACTTCACACCTCAATACCTAATGCACACCCTTTAAATCCATTAATTGTGATCATATGCAATAAAGCTACGCATTGTTATATTCAATTTACATGCAATGAAGAAATTATACACATAAATGCTTAAAAACTTGAATGAAGGCATTTATTGCATAAACATAGTAAGTAAATTGTTAACAGTATTTATCTTTTGGCCAATTACATATATACAAAGACAAACTAAATGTTTAGAATACACATGCATTGAAGTTAAACAGCATTTCCAAACAAGTTGTTTTATATTTGAAGTTGAGGAAGTTGAGACTTGTTTTGTTTGTGGGTTGATTTTTGGGTTGGTGTGACATCTCTTTCCAGTGATCCAAACTCGCTCGTTTGTTGGGCTTCCACCACCAACTTTCTCCACCTACCGCTTTCCCCATCTGGAGTCAAGGGACGAAGGGAGCCCTTGGCATCCATCATCCTCCGGCCCTACAACAATACACAAATGGCAACCATCAAAATCAGCATCCTTTGTTCACTAATAAAAAATTTATAATAAACATGAATTAAAAACTTTTTCGAAAATTCCTAAACAAAACTAGTCAAATTGTTAACAATAATGATACCCAAAATGATCAATAATCCAACAATCATGATTGCATTACATATTACATATCAAAACTAAAGATAAATAAAACCTTTATAACAGTTTGCAAATGAGACATTTCATTTCAATTGAAGTCTCATTTTGCCTCCTCCTTTAAGTACTTTGTGCATCACAATTCTAATTCTGCACTTGTCCTTTCATTCAACTGTTGGCGATTTCTCTCTGCCAATTATCCCGATTTAAAATAAAATGTTGTCTCTTGATATTTTCAGGTGACTTGTGTAACAACAAATTCCAAAGAGCCAATTAGTGAGTTGGCAATACGGACTCCTCCTGCCAATGTCACTCTGATCAGGGCCGTGGCTAATGTCAACCTGTCACCCTGTCCTCTAATTAGCCTCCATTTAAGCATTTTAGCCAAGGGATATTTTCGTCCCTGATTTTACTCCTTCGTGAAAAATTCAGCCTTCTTCTTAACAAAATTGCTGAGAGAAAAATCTCGCGTGCAAAATATAATTAGGAAGAGTGGGACAAAAACTGAAAGATGAGAAATTACATCACGCCTCTGCAAAGAATGAATTTTTGTTTTCCTCTTTGCTACCAACCATACAACAAAATAAACTTGAAATTTTACAAACAAAAAACTGATAATTTCCACTACTTACTTGATTATAAAATTCTTTATTGTTCTTTATCACGGAGCTTAGAGGCATGACTATGACTATGACCATGTCAAACTTTGAGCTTTTTTTCAGTTGCTAAATTCATTCCACTGCGAAATTAGCAAGTAGTTAATAATTAACTGTTTAAGAAAGTGTTATTATGTAATAAGTTGTGCATAGGTATACATTCAATTTGACGCTTTCAAATAAATAACTTTATATAAAGAACCAAATGAGTTGTGAACTTGTAGACATTTTTACAGAGTCAGAGTCCAGTTCTTTTCTCTTGTAATTATCTGCAGGGTGTCTTAACCTGTAGAAGTCGTTCTTATTTAATTTTCTCACACCCTGTAGAGCAATGTACATATAGTCGTAGGAAATGGCTGGTTTTGGTATTGGGATGAGTGATGTGTCGCTGTGAGAAGTGCCATTAAATTAAATGAGATTTGGTCCTCCTTGGCTCACTTTCACCCACTACCTCATTAATATCTTCATTATCCCACAACAATGCTCTATCCTCAAACAACAATCACCATTGTTGTTCATCTCTCAATTATCATCAACTATCTCAATTGTTACAACCAATCAAATTACATTACATCTTCTTTTTCTAATTGTAGCAAAGCTCTTTCCGAGTCTTTCTAAGCTGTCTCTATATGATGTTATATAAACTCTCAATTCAAGTCCAGTCCAACAATGAAATGTAATACATTGTTGATGAAGGCTCCTCCTGGCTAAACAATGGAGACAATTAATAATTGGTGAACGCTGGTGTTTGGAAATCAGAGTATTTCGGAGTGATTATTCAGCTGATGATGTGGATGGATACTCATTACATGAGAGAGAAGCTTTTAGTCCGCACAAACGTGGATTAATGTCTCTCCTTTGTCAATGTCAACCATTCCTACACACTTTTCATCACCGAATCTAAAACACTTTTCAAAAAATCTAGCTCCTTAGTCCCCTAACACCAAACAAAAAGATCCCAACGTAATATGTACAAACTAAAGTGTGACTAAACTTCCTCCACCCTTCCACAAAATAAAATTGTTCAATCAAATTCAAATCTGACAATGAAAAATAAAAGGAAGAAAAAGGGGTGCAACTTTCAAAAGCTCGACAAAAATCAGAGAACCATAATTTTATTATTATGTATATGGGTTTGAATAGTCAAAATATTCTTTAAAACTAAACGTTTCAATTTGACATGTACTGATAGTTGAGCCAAAAATTGAGCAAAATATTATAAATTACATAATGTCAAGTAGTTGTACGCTTTCGGGGTCAAAAAAAAGCAGGTAAACGTTCCTTTGGTCGAGCTAAAAAGTTGTTGGCCTTTTTAAAAATCGTTTTATAAAGGGAAAGTAAATTAGTTTTGAACAAAAAGTTTTTCCTTGTTGTTTTATTTTGTAATTCAAGATGAAATGGAGGTAGTGGAGAGATGACTTTATTAGATTTTGATGTCGGTTGGCTGGCTTCGGAGGTAATTTGCTGGATTCCATGTTCATGTTTTCACCCACATCCATCAACATCCAACAACGAGAGAGAAAAAATGTATTTTCTCCCTTCAGCCTCAGCCTTCATGTCAAAATTGAATTTTAATGATTCATTTCCTAGCTCTACCTACGACCTCTTTATAAATAGCTTGTCTAAAACAAACCTAATATAATTTTACCAAAAATAATACAATTTCAGAAAACTGATTTTGTAAAAAAAAAACTTTCCCAACCAATCTTTTATTTCAGTGAAAATATATTAAGCAATGTAATTTCCTTTCAAAAATATATATTTTGGCATCCAAACCTTGCAAATACATATTTTCTTGGACTTTTTTTTCTTGTCCCTTTCACTTCCTTTGCTCAAATCTGGTGCGATTCGTCTCGACATGGACACGTCATCATCATCATGCAAGATTTCAAAGGAAGTGGAGTGACTGTTGTTAGTTGAAGATGACATTAGATGATGATGGGCTTCCTTACATACATTACAATATGATGGCCAACATCCGTTCGGAAGTTGGTCTTGATGATGACTTTGGCTTTGTGGAAGATGAGTGTGTTTTTGGCTCATTTGATTTGTGCAAAGCAAGATCATCTCCTGTCCAACCAACAAATGGACTCCATCAAATCCTCTTCTGCCCCAACGACCAAATATTTTCACTCCACTCAACAGTCCACAACCAATCTCACATAATTCAAAACCGAAAAACTGAAAAGGAGGAGAAAGGAAAGGAAAGAAGGGTTGCATTAGAGCAATTGCTCCGTATCGGAATTTGAATGGGGTATAATGGAGTTTGTGTTAGTGTGAGATTGTATTGGCTGTGGGGCTGCTTTGAGATGGAAGACGCTTTGTTCCCTTCAGACAGTAACTAATGATGGACCAACATTGCAAAAGAAGATGAAAAATGAGAGATGTCCATGCATCCAGCGCATTCATGACTCTGCTCCCTCCACCCATAAATAAATAAATAAGTAACCGCTTAACATCATGCGCAGGCAAACCCAAACCCTTGTCAATTTCAATGATAATCTACTTTGGAGCTTATCTGTAATCCTCCATGGTCATCATTTCAAAAAGATACAGAAAGAAAGAAGGAGAATAGCATAAAAAATCAAAACGGGATTTACTTTCTACAACCGAAAAAAACTGATTTATATCACAAAGATATGATTGAATTGCTAATTTTAGAAGAGAAAGTATTTTATTTCATTGTCCTTTCTTCTCGTCCACACCCACAAGTACTTATCTTGTCTTACTAAGACGACTCTGAATTTAAATTTGAAATTTTTTCTTTGACTTCTCCTAAGCCGGGCTTTGTTTAGTGAGAGATGAAGTGATTGTTGTCTGCAGAGCGTGATGGATTGAGGTGAACGAAGACATCAAAATGATGAATGTGTTGAGAGTGGAGAATATTTCATCTCATTATTATTACTTCATTGTTAGTTGGGGGGAGTCCCAGCTTACAAACCACTTCCTTCCTCTATAAATAAATCCAACAACAATCAAGACGTTAGTACTCCACGCATGTGAATTAATCGATTGTTATGGGTCATCCATTACACAGCCTCTGACACTGCCGACGTTAAACCAAGAAGAAGAAGAACAAGATGGCTTCATTATTAAACTCACGCTTTAACCAAATGTAATTTGCTCTACTTTGCCCGTAATTGAAGTTTGATCTACATTTTTGCATCTGTCGCATTCTCTTTGTCACGCGAGCATCATTTCATATCCTTACTTGTGTGTAGGAGAAGTTTCTCAAATCAAATTTCTGTTTTGGTCTTTGGATAGGTGACATGAGTGACACTTTATATTTGTCACTGACGTAGACAGCATTGTTTGGGTGGCTGGGTGGGATGGCAGATGGATGGACAATACAAAAAAGCGTCCAATCACATCACAAATAAACATTTCTCATAAATCATACAACAAGTCTGAATAGCAGTTGTCCAACTGTGTCCAATAAGATGGAATTTTGTGATACCGATTGTACAGGGTTTTTTAAAAGATTGTTACTTTTACTGTTTAAAATTCAGGCTCGTATGCAGAGCTCATTTTTTGGTGGATTTTGAGTGAATTGAGGCAGAAATGGGATTAGTGTGCGAGAAACAACTGGCTAATCCTGTTTCCTTTTCTCCTTCATTTTTCAAACTTTCTCAAAATCCGTAAATTTCTGCTGAGGACTTTATTTCACTTTATTTTTACTTTTTTTCTAGAAAAAGGGAAGGGAAAGGTGGGAGAGAGTGGAAATTAAAAAATGGAATCATTTATTATTTCAGCAGCCCCATTTCTCAACCTCCTCCTTTTCTCTCCATCCTATAACTTTAGTCTCAAACTTTTTCGGAAAAGGTCCACCCACAAATTATGCACAAAAGAGGCTGCAAATAACTTATTCTGTAGTATTTTAAAACCACGTACTTTTTGAAGGGAAGACAAAAAGACGAAAAAACTTTCCCAGAGAACCAACACGGTCAAAAATAGTTTGTGAATCTATCACTGAACAAGTTGAAAGAGAAAAATTTCACAATTTCCTTTGTAAATGCTAATTAAATTGACATTTTTGTTAATCGCTTTTACAAAAGGTCGTTCCTTTCCCCGCACAGTTCATTAAGTGCTGTGGATTGGATTACATTACATTTTTTTTTTCTCATTTAATATTTATTAAGCACAGGAGAGTGGATTCCAAATTAATGCCCAATCTAAATCCAAGAAGGAAGAAATGAAATAAAAATGAACATTTACCAATTCACGCATCATTTAACACAACGCTTACTTTGTTTCACATAAGTAATGCTAATCCTGGAATTTGCATTAAGAATTACGACGACGATTAGTGAATTTTGAGCCTTTTAGTTTTATATAAATATATGTTACTTATGTCAGACCACAAATGTATTTTTTTCAAAAGGAGAAGATGTCTTAGTTTTCTTGCTCCTGATATTTAAAAGATAAGACAAGGACAACAATCAGTCAAAATTGATCAAGTGGTTGACAATGACTTTGACATGTGCCCCTCGTTAAATCCAAATTATCCAAAATCAACCCCTAATCTTTAATGAGCTAGACATATATATCTCAAACATTTTTTTTTTGTGTTCAACTTTTCCTAATTTGCAGGTAAATATTAAATTTTGAAAACGACTCAATTTCAGGAATAAATAGATTGTAGAGAAAGTACAACAAAGCTAAGAATAAAAAATAGGGCAGTAATCTAAAAAAGATGTGACTTTAGCGTGAGCAATCTAATAAAGATGAAACCCAATCTTGGGCTAAACAAACCAAATAAATTCAACAACCCTCCGCCCTTAAAATGAGTCTATTAGCTGCAATTTAAATGATCTAAATAACTACTTGACTTGGTGGTCAAATATCATTTCATCAATTTAGAATTGAATAAAATGAGCCCTAACGATGATGAGATAATCAAAAACTCATTGGATTGTGTGTATGTGTACTCTAACCCTTAATATTTAGTAGACAAACATTGTTTTTATATATAAAAAATCCTTTGAGTACTTTTTTGAGGATTTTGAGTGTTGAGACTCTTGAATTTGATAGTTGATGGTGTTAGTTTTGGACAGGAACAAAGTGTTCATTTCCGGACGAAGGGTATTCCATGCGTATCAATTCATAACCATGTTTCCTCTCTCTCACTTTTTACGATGGGAGGAAAGTGCCTCTTTACAACTAAAATCTAAAATGTCTATCCAAAGACCGGCATCAAATGCCTAGAAATTGATCATGATACTTACCTTATGACTACTTGAGACAAGTTGTTTTCCATAATAATAATCCCAACAACGCATAAACATGTGTATTTAGGATTGAACAAGTATTAATTGGCTATGTTTTCTCTCTCTCCCTCCTTTGAAGGGGAGTTTGTCAATTATATATTTGTTGATTTAATTTGAGTGATCCTGTCTGGAATTCGAATTATTTCACTATCATTTGTTTCACTTCACACCAAAATCCAATCCTAGAAAACCAATCAATCCTACTCTCACTCTCCGGCAAAAATCCTCTCAATTTCATTCTGCAGAAAGAAAATTCACACTAAAGTAGAATTCCTCCTGTAACCTATTTGTTACATTACGTAACAAAACTATTTACTATCCTCGGGGCTTGTATTTAGACTCCAATTCCTTGTAGGGGCTGAGGCTACAAAAACATTTTACGGTGAAGGGTACAATAAAAATTTATTTACAAGTTGACATTGTTATGCAAGAAGGGAAGTTTTATGACTTTTTACAATTTATTTGATTTCAACCCTTTTTTTATTGCCTTCCCCTGTCAATCATTCATTCCTTGGCTTTAGTTTATATAAGACTTAGCCTTGAATGAATCCTTTCTTTGTCCATCTTCTTCTTATGCAACAAAGCTTCTTTTTTTCCTCCTTTTATTACTTGTTTACACCTTGTCGGTTTTTGGGTGGGAATTACCTCATGGCTTTTGGTGGTCTTTTATTTTACTCTTCCTTCCATCCCTTGCTTGGCAAAACTGGAGGAGAGCCCTTGAGGTGAAAATATTTTATCTGTTATTTCTCTATAATTTTATTGCGCAATTTATGGCCGTTGCAAGGTGAGACACTTTCAATTTTATGCAGCTTTAAGTCCAAATCACTTTCAGTTTCAATTGTTGTCTCCTTGTGGTCAAGTGGAAATTTGTCAGAGCTGGAAATGGAAATTATACAAAAGTTTTTTTGGGGGAGTGTGTTTAGTGTCAAAACAAGAAATTCAGGAAAGATTGAAGATACAGGTGCCCGTGTGTAAAGATTGGTAGTTTTCTGATGATTTTCCGTCACGACCTTGGGTAAGGTGTGAAGGTCATGGTTTTTACAGTTTACGGTTATCGACTCGTTAAAAGGCTAATGGGTGGATTTAATATATCTGGTGGTGGTTTAAATGAGGAGTGCGTATGTAAGTATGTGGTGTTTAATGGGGACATAAATTTTACTAAGTGGCCTGCACCCTCCAAACATTTCATAGGCCTTTTCCACGCAAAGCAAGTGGCATAGCCAAGACATAAAAAACTGTTTTATTGCACCCAAACAAACCATAAAATCTAATCTCGGTCATTTATCCAACTTCCTACACTCATTCAACTCAAGTTAGGACTAGGCCAACTAAAGCCACCAACCTTTGCCTCCATCCCATTCATTTACTCCCTCCACACAAATTGCTAACTAACAATCAACATTTTATTCCTTCCTTTAAATCATTTTTTGCAATCATTTTTTTCCTTTGTAGATGGATTCTTAAATTGTTAATTTGAGTACTTTTCCTTTAGATTACTCTTTCTTAGCATATCGTTGGGGAATGTACAAGTCTGTATATTTTAATATGGAGGGAGAATGCTGTTTGCTGGATTTGCATGTGGTGGGGTTGGCTTAGGTGGCGTGGGATGGAGGCGATTTATTATTAGTCAGGGTGACAGAGAATAGACTTTGCAGGGAGTCTCCTTTTCTTTTCTTACAACAAAATCTCTGCAAAAATATTTCCCCCATCCATCTCCGTCAAATCCAGACAAGACTAAACAGCAACTAACTAACCAAAGTTGATCTAATGGATTAAATTAAATGGCCAGAAAATATTTTTATTAAAAAATGGGGATGGAGAAAGTAAATTTTGAGTTTTAATATCGTTTAATGTTGGCTGTTTTATGAGATTGAAATTCCTGCTGGTGTTCAATATAAGTTCTATAAGAAATGAGGATTATGGAATCATATTTAGTAGCTACTTGCGTACCCCCGTTTGCAGTGTTTTTATTTAGGAATTTATTTATTTTTGGGTTTGGAAGAAGATGGATGATAGTATGTGAATGTGGAGGAGATAATAATAATGAGAGAGTTAGTTGGTCTGTTTACTGGAATTGCTAAAGGTGATAAATGTTGGTCGTAAATCATCTTCTCGTTGATCCATTTCTATTTTCATCATCAAAACTAAATTCTATCCGAGTAACAATGGAGTTTTGGCATCAGCAATGCATCATCCACTACCTTCATATTTAATTATATTACAGAGGCCAAAACTTTCCCTAACTTGTCCTTTCACCTTCCAACACCAAAACTTTCTCCTTCTCAAATCCAGTCTCAAATATGCTCCTTGAATTTTAGTCTCCAGCTCTCTTATAAAAAAGAGAAGCAAGACTAAAAGCGTTTTTATATATTTAGTTTAGTGGTAATCAATTATTACATAGTGAAGTGATGAAATTGTAATTCTCGAGGATAGAATAAAATCACGCATTTTAGCTTAACATGTTTGACTTATCCAAATTACTCTCGAGCATAAGAATTTCGAATTAACTACATTCTTTTCATAAAATATATAAATAAATACTACTTCTTATGAGGAGGGAAAAGATTAGAGCCAGGGTAAATTATATGGATTGAGCGCATTGTGTATTTGTAACTATACCTTTAGCTGCTAGAAGTAGGATGTCACCAAACCTTCTTTAAAAAGAGAAGACTAATGAATCGGAGAGAACATGACATTTGAAAAGGGTCTTCGGTTTAATCTGGATTTACATCTCAAAAATTTATCCATTCCATACCCTAAATAAATAGGAAATCAATCATCATGATTCACATCGCACACACAAAAAATGGTTTTCAATACTCAAAGACATAATATAATCTTTAGTTTTTCGTTGGTTTGGTTAAAGCCTCCAATTTTACTAATCGCAATATGCTGAAAGGATGTCATATTTTAATAAATATAAATCCTGAGAAGTAGGACTAACTATTGATGCAAAAAGAAATAAGAAAATAATTCAGTTTTGAATATTAAAAAGATTTAAAAGGCGAGGTTTTTGAATCTGGATGACATTGCATTGAAAAGAAATAAATGACAATTGTAGTTAAGTAGTTGGGAGTTGGAGAATTGTCAATACAGTCTACCAGCATGGGTCCTTTGGGATGGAATGACATGACGTGAGATGCATAACGTGACGTCCATCTTTCTTTCTAATGGAAATGCAATAACTAGATTAATCACATTATTGTTGTATTATATTCGGGGAATTTAGTCATGGGAAGGAAAAGGATCCACCCAACTATACAAAGTAAAATGTGTAACAATGCAACACGACTTTAAGCCAAAGCTGAAGCCACAAAAAATATCACGAACAAATTTTTCCCATCACAAACTTTTAACTTGGTACAAATAAAATTTCACGAAAATCATGAGCACCATATTATAATTGGGACGAATTAATAAAATAATATAAAACACGATTTAGTGAATTGTTCTATTGCTACCATTCAATCATTGTTGCTAAAAATCGGAAGCTAAAAGTATGATGGGAAATTATGCAATATAGATATTTGAATTTAAAGATATCATAATGGAATCGAAAATTATATTTTGTTTTCGTTTGGCTCATCAGCTTAAATTAGATTCCCAAAACCGCAACTCTTGTTTATTAACTTTATAACACTATATATAGTCATTAAATAAAGTATGCGGCAATATTCCACACAATTAAAGGTTAATTGTACAAATGCTCTAAAGAATTATGCAACAGGGTGTTCCAAACATTTGTTGCATGGTAAATGTATGTTTTGTTACCCAAATTTTAAACTGGAGAGTCTAAAGTACGGACACTCTTTATACAAATTGTGATGTTGCTCATAAAATCAAATGTCGTCAACAAATATGAAATGAGAGACCCCCTGAAAATGAAATTAGACAATTGTGCTTTCTCCTCTCCCGTCCGAGTTAATTCCTCTCTCTCTCTCTGCAACAGGGACTATTTGTAGGTAATTCAGTTGGGAGTTGTATAAGTTGTAATTGGCTAAGGACGCGGGTGGGAATTGTATTATTTGCCTGGAGTAGCAAAGCAAATTCAAATTTCAGAAATTGTTCTCTTTTGAATACCAAATTCCAATGGGGAAGAGAGAGAGAGGGCATGTTATGGTTATTAGCACATTATCATTTGTTTGAATGGTTGGACACATGCTGACAGCCAAAAGTAGCATCCCATTGTACTCACAAAAAATTTGTCTTTTTATGTAAATGTGAGGAAGGAGGTGCATGAGGTGAGAAATTATAATTTTGATGCAACATAATATAAAAAGCTCACCTGGAGCAAAACTAATTTACACCAGGGGAAAGGGTTCAGGTGTTGTTACAAAGGACAACAATGAAATCTGATACAATTATTACAGTTATTAAAGTTTGGTAGTGGGTGCGGCTTTTGTTTATTTTCAGTTTGAAAGAGTAGCTTAGGGGGATTAAAATAAGTTTCCTTTTTGTGAAGCTTTGGCTTTCCCCTGATGATGATGCTTTTGAGTGGTTAGTAGCAGTGAGTGGGGGTGGTCGTGGGTGGGGTTTGCTTTTTAGTTAGTTTGATTTGATGGCTGAGGTCAGTGAGGCAGAAGAGACAAGAGGAGGGACATTAATCAAAAAGTCAGGGGAGCGTAATGCGCGATTCTTTGTGTCCCTGGATGTGAGTACTGTGTGGGGATAAATCAATAGATTGATTTATAGATCTCACTCAGAGAAAGCGGAAAGAGTGACTAACGCTACAAATATCCACAAACAAAAATATCAACTCCAAATAAGCTACCCTAAAAATTTAATCAGGGTATTATGCCATTTTACCATTTTCGAAAGCCATATTACAAACAGACAGTCGCAATTTATATTATAGAACTTGACAGAAAAATATGAAATGTGCAATGTAAAATATTATTTTTTATTTGTCAATTTTTTTAATATGCCAACTTTGCAGAAATCGGATTTGTCTAATTTCCAAATCCAAGCATAGATACATACATGCATTTTTTATAAAGTGGATCTCCAACTTGCGTGATTTTCCAAGCGAATTAGCATTGGTCTCATTTGGTTATGTTAACAAACCTGTTTTTGGACTTTTGGGGTGGTTGAGGAATGGCTTTGAAATGGGTGTTAGAGGTGTAAATTAGACTCCAGTGGGTAGTAAAAGTGTCTCACGGAGGGTCAACTAAAACTACATAAAACTCAAGCCATGATTTACGAACTGTAAACAAACCTCAAGAAGCGCTTTTATCCACGCATACAAAACAATATCAAAGGAGTAAAAGTTGCTTCTTTTGTGCAAATGCAAATCAATTAAAGCTCTGCTCCACAAAGATTCAACATGTTCTCTCCGCATTTTGGCAAATGATTTATCTCCTTCTGAAATTCACTCTTATACATTTTTCCCCGTCCACTTCATTCTCTCTCTCATTCTTCATAAGTTGGTTAATTTTATCGCCATCACATCATCTTTCTCTTTCCCTTCTTCAGTAATTGAAAGTTTCTTAAAAAATATTTTTCGCCTACTAAAAGAAAAATGGTTCCAAATTTTTCTCCCTGGCTAAAATTAGTAATATTGTATCGCGGCGGTGCGAATTGAAAGAGATTGCATTACATTGCATTGTTATTTTAGTTTCCGACTTTTTTCCCTTTGGAGATGGAGGGTATAAAAGATGACGATATTCGTCAGTGTCAAGCCAAGCAACGGAGCATGGACGTAGACGGAGTGTTGGGGCTGGAAAAAAGATTTTTAGGAAATGAATTCGGAGGGGATAAATCATCTAAGAGAGTGGATGGATCATGGCCAATGATACTCAACAAACTTCCATCCCTCAAACCAACTTTCCCAACAGGAATTAAAATACAACAAAGAGAATTCGTTTCCTATATTATATTATAGCCTCTGCATCGTAAGCCGATCAATCAAGAGGACGAAGAAGGGTTATGAGTAAATATTAGTTCAAGGGATAAATTATTACGCCGCTGGTCTATCGATCCTTCCAGGACAAAGTTTTGCTAAATCCATCAAATTTCAAGAGTCCCAACTTTCCAGACACGCCAAACTGTCAAAGGAGTGGAACATGCAAATGGATATTATTTGCTATAAATGTATCATAAAGGGCGATATGTAGTTGTTTAGCTGGGAAGGGTAATATTTTAAATATAGATATAAAAGCTTGAGGTGAAGAAGCTTTTGAGAAGAAGAAGACTGGGGAAGAAGCTTGAATATGAGCCTTTTGCTTTTGAAAGCTTACCCTTTCTCCGAGTCCCGGGAGATTTTGCTGCTTCCTTCCTCCGTGAAATGTTAAAGTTGAGTTGAAAAGCTGAAACATGTCACGTCAAGAAAGCGGAGAAGAAGAAGGCTCAAATTTCACTCACTACTATAATAATATATAAATTTTCATGAATATTTATTATCCTTCTTTCCTCCTTTATTTCAATGCTCAAAATATAATATTTTGACAGGGGTAAAAAATCCCTTGTTTCATTTCATTTCATAAAATGAGGTGATAAATGTTGGCTGAAATTTCATTATGCCGCAAAAGCATTAAATTAAATGAGGTGGTCATTAGAGCTGTTGACTCCATTGCATTGCTTAGAATGGGATGCTAAATAAATGATGTGTCGTGCTCAAATCTGAATGAATCAAAGGGACACAAAGATTTCTTGAGAGATGGATGGATTTTAATATTAAGGGACCCGGATTTATAATTGTTGTCTCTCCCCATAAAAGAAGACAAAGGTTGAATGATGTCCACTCATTTCTCAACTTGTCACATTCCTTCTCAACCACAACTTTAAAGTGAACAGTTTGTTATGTAATGTAATCATGGATCTCCTCAGTCACTCAGTCAGCCCATTGTTCAATTCTATTTCTGTGAATGAATGGAACGGAGCTTTTCGTGGATAGAAGTGCAGAATCTTTAACAAGAATGGAAAAAATCGGGAAGATGGTGAAAGTAGAGAATCAAATTAATATGAATTAAAATAAATTCGAATGATAAATATGATATAATGTTTCCTATAGGTAAACATAAAATGATGATGCTTTGAAGAATAATTTTTAAATGCAATATATAATTTATTTGCCATTACAAAATGCTAAAATGCATGCAGATATAAAATAGTCAGTCCTTCGGTTCAAAATGAAATTCTGATTGTGTCTTTCTGTTTTCATTCACAGATGCGTCTGATTCTTTAACAATGAGATGACCAGCTCTGTTCCCTTTCTGATGTTGATGTGGCCGGCTGTGTCCAACTGGACTATTATTGAATGGGAACTTACTTTACTTTGTTGTCACTTTTTTGTGCAGATGGGCGGATGTGGCTGATTAGACGCGGACCAAGGGCTCTCCACTAATAATTAAATACATCTCTCAGCTGTGACATGCAAGGAAACGGATCCCTAACAAACCTCAACATCCATCATATTATTAGTTCCCAACGTCAATAGCGAATTGATCATTGACAATAGTAAACTACATCACAAAAAAAATGGAGAAATTCAATAAAGCCAATTTAACTTATTTAACATTATGACGTATGTAAGTATTTATAGGAGGATTGAAACATATATAGGAATTTGTTATTGTAGAGATTTTAAAAATGGGAAAAGATCGTAATCGATGTACAGATAAAATATGCTCTTTGACTCCCATCAATAAGTTTTGTATGTAGATAGTTAGCACTCGTTTCCCTAATTTTAGTTGGATAAGATTTAGATAAGTTGTCCAAGCATCAGTCAAAGTGTCACTTGTGCATCGGCGTATCATTGGAGGCTCTGCTACATATGTATCTCTGCCATATGCTACCACAATCAAGTATCAAGAGGGAATATAATTGGCTTTGAGGGGAAAAGAAGAAAAAGTAATCAAACTCCGTTGCTCTGTCTAATCAAAATTTCCCAAATTCATCCAGCCAGTCCGCAGGGAGAGAAAACAAAGTTTGGCTTCCTCCCCTCCCTTGATAAACTTAGCAAACTGAGTAAAGTAACTGATGAACAATGGGCCTATTTTTTATTATTGAGTCCCTCACTTCTTTTGTGAAAATAAGAAAGAAAGAATGACATTTGAGAAAGGAAGAGGTAACACAATGTAACAATTCCTTTCTCTTTCTTGGGCTGAGCTGTGGGCAAGATTTATGAGACTTTATCGATTATGTTACACCATAAGAAAAATAATCATTCTTTCCACTTGGAGAAAGAAAGTAGCCGATAAGGTCAGGAGATATCAATAATCCCCTCGCCAAAAACCACCACCAAAACCCACAATTCATCCCACCAATCCACGCCTCATGAAGACAACTAAATTTGGATTACACATTTATTACCATTTATTTCTTGTAGCCACAAAAAAATTCAATAAAAATTCTTTTTCTCCTCTCCAAGAAAGCCTTTGGGATTATCTGAGATTACTTACAAAGAAAGCAAGCTGTTGAAATATTGATGATGGTTGAAGACCATCTCAACTTATTTCTGTTGGGGATTGAAGACTGACCACTAAATCTCATGTTGCAAAGATAATGGAATAAAAAGAAATCCTCTCAAATCATATTTCCAATAGAATCACGAACAAAGGCGGAGAAAGGAAAAAGAAAGGAGACGACGGAATTAATTAAAGGGCTCCCTATATATATATATATATGGATCCTCCCCCTGGCGTTGAGCCATATGCTGCGGTTTTCCAGAAAAAGAGAAAAAAATGGAAAAAATGTTTTCTCTTCTGAATTGTGGATGATGATGAAGCTGGTGAGTAAACATGTTTCTCACACCATACAGCAGACTGGAATGGAAAACTTTCTCCATCTTTTATTAGGGGCAAGATTAAGACATTTTCTCTTATCCTTTTCTAGAAATATTAATAAAATTGGCATAAAAGGATCAAGAACCTGTGGAGTGGATCATCTTTGCCTAAAATTGTTATTTACTCCTGCAGGGAGTCTCAAGAGTGGGATGTCTTTAATAAGAAAGTTGTTATTTTTATTATTGTGTTGGGCTGATGCATGTGAAATAAATTAGCTCCTTGCTGCGCCAACATTATTAATATTGACATTGTTTCCTTATCATTCTCTCCCATCCCATTGTCAGTCCCTGTATTGTCCTCTAAGGCGGAATTGAATTAATAATAAATAAATTATTATTGATCCCATCATTTCAATGTGGTTTGTGTTTGGTCAGACCACTCTTTGTCTCTTGACTGATTATATGGAGAAAAATTGGGGAAAGTCTGAACTCTTGGGGTGAAGGGTGAAAGTGGACAATCTTTTTTAAACAATCAATGACTAACATATATTATTTTGACTGCAGTTTCTTATTTCTCAACATATTTACAACAATGGCTCGGTCTACTTCTTTAAATTACTCTCATCTTTTGAATTTTGGTAAATTAGATAAAGTTAGCAAGCAATTTGGTTTTTCTATCGTTTTGCGGCAAAAAAGCTTTATTCTTACGAGTGCACATTTCCAATTCCCAAATGGTATTGCAGTGGTATTGCATTTGTATATTTCTCCAACTGAAGCCCATTGTTTGATTCCCTTGGCTGTTTTTGTTAAATGGCATATACAAGTGGTTGTGAGAGTTGACTGATGGCAGTGGTTGTTTTCCCATGAAAAGTAATTTGGAACTTTACTTTAGTTTGCTTGGCCGAGTGATGTATTTGAGGATTGCGTGCCTACAGATTAGGAGACTATTGTAATAAATAGAAGAGGCTAAATTAATGGGGCGGCTCAAAACAAAAGAAGAACAACCAAAAAACCGTTCTCCTACAATTAGCCCAAATGTTAGACTCTCTCACTAAATAGAATGACGCAAAAGATGAGATGAACTTACCTTACATTACTTGTCTACTTCTTATTGATTCCATTCCAATTAATGTCCCTTCACCTGCCGAGAAATAAAAAATAAAATCTTACCCGTACTGGAGAAAATGGAGGCCTGCAATTTAAATGCAATCAAAATCTCATTAAGCGTCTTGTTAGAGGCTGATGATGATTTCTTTGTGTCTTCTTTCTTATGGCCAGATGTTGCTCTCATCTCGCAGGTCATCGGAGAAAGAAAACTTTTCCCTGATGGGAAGGCTTGATCTAAATTATGGCTGAGATGACTGACAACTTCACTCCCTCCATCATTTTGGTTGGATAACTCAAGTTCCTCCCAATCAACCGAAAAGTCATTAGCTAAAAGACTAATACGTAATCATCTCAAGAAACATGCTTCTTTTGATTGTTATTATGATTGTGTATAAAGAGATGGATGGGGTTTAGTACGTTATTAGTGGATTTCCAGGCGTAATCGATTAGTAGGGTTATTTTTTGTGGTAGGTGTCCCATGGCATGCGGGGCCTGTGAAAAATGTGCCCCGGCCCAAAGAGAAATGGCCTGTCAACTGAGACGAAGGAGGAAGTGGAAAGAAATCCAATCCCTAAAGGACCCTCCAAAAACAAATGTCCACGAGACACAAAACCTACCAAACCAAAGCCAGCCAAACAAATGCGCTTTGGACGGAAAATAAAATGAAAATTTTAAAATGTACATATATAGTAATTATTTATAAAATGAAATAAGTAAACTCACTATCTAATAGAATGAATAAATGCAACAAATTTTCATTTGGATTGAATCTAATTTCCCCTGTAGTTGTATTGTTTGTATTGCTTTATTTCCGAGACATACTTATATGTATTGTATTTATATATTTAGTTGTCTTCTGGTGAAAATGAATTCGGAAGTGATATTTTGAGCTGAAAAATCCGTTTGGCATGTTTCTCTCTGTTTGGGTGCGGGTTGGTGCTAATGTATTTTAATGTATATAAGTGGTAGTATGTAGCAGGGGAAGAAAAGCTGGAAGGATTTGTGTCCTTTTCTGCTCTGCATTTCAAAAGAGATGAAAAATGTCATGTCAAAGGAGATTCCCCCTGTTTCTCCTTATTATTTATTCTTACAAAGAAGAGCAGCAAAGCAACAAAAAAAATACGGGAAGCAAACTAAGCCCTAACTACACAAAAATATTCAAGCATATTTACAATGAATGAAGAGAAGCAGGAGACTATTTATATGGATAAAGTAAAACAGCATCCACAAACTTTTCCTAATAAGCCAAAAGGGCCAGACTCAATCTCTGTCTGTCCACTCGACATTTCCTGGGCTTGTTTCCCCCCGGGGGAGTTGGAGCAGGGGCAAAAGAATGTAATGAGATCTCAATTGTTAAAGGGCAAAGCGGCTGTGGAAGTTCCCTTTCTAAAAATTTCCATAAGTTGAAGTTGAGACAAGTGTCAGGGCACGGGAGGATGGATGATGACTCTTTTTATAAATTTGTGAAGGAAGTCATTTCTCCATCCCCGATTTGGCTGACAGGGAGAAAGTTGGGAATTTGCATTTTCTGGGAAAAATGTGAAATCTCATCTTGATTCCATCCAAGCGACTTGACAAAAAAGAATTTGAGCGTAGGAGAGGCTGACAGGCACCTGACCAAATTCACAATTATTAAAGTAAGGCAGAAGAAGAAGGCCATTATAAATTCCAGGAAGGAAATCAAAGCTCAGGCAGCCGGCTCATAATAATATTGTATAAGATTCCCTTTATCCCCATATTAAGCACCAGCACAAAGTCAATACCAAATGACAAACGGAGTCACTCATTTCCTCAAACCTTATGTCATCATGCTCATAAATAAATATTATTATCGGAAATTGTGCGTTTAGGCAGATTTATATTTTGCAAAAGTTCTTTAAAAAGGAATTTGAGAAAGAATTTTATTTTTGTAGCTTTTATTATGTAGAATAAGTGTGTAGCTGATTAGAATTCATCGGATGACGTGATCCAAGTGAGGGGACTCACTGCCTATGATAATAAGCCCAGGGAATACAAACAACCAACCTTGATTCCATGTAAATCCATTTAAATCCCACTTTCAAAATTGCATCTGCTTTCAAAATTTACCCAAACTTGGAAAGTCTAAAATATTCGGATTCCTTGATACAATTCATATTTCTTGGCAAACTAAAAAGACAAGCACATTTTGCAAAAAAGTGGACTCCTCTGTTATTTCTTTTCATGCAATCATTTCGTTATGCAATGCAATTAATCAAATTCCTTCAACCAACTTCCTCCGTCTCGGGATGAAAAGTTGTTCTTCTTAAAAACCTGCAAAAAATCCCGTCCACCTTACTCTTAAACACACACTTTAAAATGGAATAAAACTCAATCCACTTTTTTGTGTGCTCGTATACAATAAAGTTGATGTCGTACAAATTGTAGAACAATCATCATCATTAAATGGGTTGTGTAGTAATAAGTAGCGACTCTTGATGAGTTCGACCCTTGAAGGGAAGGGCTTAGCTTTTGAGTTGGCTGCCATCGCTGAAGATCAGGCACCGACTCGTCGAGGGCCATTATTTATCCCATCATTTTTTTAGGGAGATGGACATGGCCACCCTCAACACAACAGCCAACAACAACCACTCACATTTACACTAACAAACACTAAATAAAATACGGAAAATGAATTTTTAATAGGTTGAAAAAATACATATTTTTCTCTCCCCTCGTACATACTCACAAAAATGAGCTAATAATAATTACCCAAGGGATCCCAAGCTATAAATAACTTTCTCTTCTACAGCATGCATACATCCATATATTAAATATAAACAAGTTAAAAAATCTTAGGTTCGGTGGGTAAAACATTTGATTTGACTCGCCGGCCTTTATTAAAGTGTATGAATTTTCTTCCCTAATGCTGAAAGGCCGGCT
>JAQIXN010000503.1:0-36891 GCA_034698145.1 Proisotoma minuta
CAACTGTGCAAAATTTGGGAACGATATGATAGGCCGTTTGGGCCCTATCGTGTCTCAGACGGACAGACAGACAGACATGACGGGTACATAAGCCCTGACTCGGGCTAAAAAATCGTCAACGGTATGAATTGGACTGCTTCTACTTTGATAGTTGCCAGTGGCAACTATCAAAGTCAAGCAAGTCCGTTTCAAGTCATAGTGGCAACTTGCCACTATGACTTGAAACGGATATTCTTCGGAGATAAACAAACCAATCCAATCAATTATATTTGCGTACCATAATAGAATGCTATTAATTAAATACCAATCCAATTGTTAATAGAAAGCAGTCAATCAAATTGACGATTTGAGATAAAACTTGTAAAATATATTAAATAGATGACAGCATTCAGTAGACAATTGTGAGTCGCAATTTGTGACTAGAAGGAATTTTTAAAATAATTTCACACGTATAAAAACCTGGTAAACTTACATTTCCTACACGTGTTAAAAAAATAAGTAGACTGACAGATTTTATGTACAGATTGAGAAAGAATGAGAAAAAAGGCAAATTTGATTAAACGAAAGATATTAATTTGTGCATAATTTATAACTCACTTCTCCAAACCAAACCTCGTTATTACAAATATTAAAGTCAACCAAAGGAATGTGGTCTGGTGTGAAAAATTACGAGCAAATCAGATTGTGTCAAAATATTTACAAACTATCGTATCAATTGCTGAAAGTAGCCATAAAATAAATTTCAAAATTATCCTCCCTAATACGGAAGGAAATAAAAATCAGATTGAGCAGCAAAATTAAAAGATGCAATAAACTGTTGACAACAATGATTGCACAGTTGGATTTCTTATACGGATATTATTTTAATCGTTTAGTAATGTCAAAACATAACATATCATTATGATGCGATATCAATAACTACTCCTTTATGTCGTCGGTTTAAAATTAGAAAGTAATAATCAGAATTTCTTGTTAATACACATGAGCATTTCCTTGCTACTTATCAATTACCTCATCCCATTTGGCTCGTTAATTTTTAAGTGACAATAGAAATATCCGAGATTACACATTGGACTCGATTGTCTTTGCTTGTAA
Source organism: Proisotoma minuta (assembly GCA_034698145.1). Classification (NCBI taxonomy): domain Eukaryota; kingdom Metazoa; phylum Arthropoda; class Collembola; order Entomobryomorpha; family Isotomidae; genus Proisotoma; species Proisotoma minuta. Next base: position 1,096 of record JAQIXN010000503.1, read on the forward strand.
AAGTTTCTCCTAGCATGCATATGCTTATTATATAATTTGTAAATTTCTTGTCTGTATTTCAGTATATGTAATGACCGAATGCTTAGTGGCAGAAACATTTCGCAAATCACACCATGTCTAATTGTACAAATCAAAATCATTGAAGAAAAATTATAATTGACCGAGTTAAAATTGGTTTTATATATGTGACATAACCACGCGTATGAGAATCAACACCTTAAATTTAGGTTGTCATTGTTGTGTATAGCTAATTTATGGCCGCTTTCACTATCATCCATTTCTATGAAAAAATAGCAAGCGATTATATTAAACCTAATCGGGCATCATGTATAATTGTTTGTTTCTATCATATAATCAATCCGTTCATTTGTTGTCTGATTGACTGCGTCAGTACGATTATCTGTGTGAGTAAGAGGATATCATAGACAAATCAATGCATCAATTGTCAGTTGAATAGTTTTCTTTGATTAAATATGAAACTGAGGTTGAAGTTGAGGAGAAATTTCTACGCCTATATAATGCCTTAAGAAAAAGATGACTTGCTAAAATGCAATCATTCTAATCCAATTGATTATTGGTTTTTTGAAACGTTGAGCGGTGCAAATTGCCAATTAATACACGGTTGTCCATTTCCTATATTTTATCTCGAACCCTTCTTACTTACCAGCGTTAGAGATATATATCTTTAAAATGTAATATGAAATAGATATTAATTGTTACGACTAACTAAATACACATATACATGTGTATGTGTATTATTATTATTGCCGCATATCGTTGGATGGACCATTGTTTAATAACTGCTGGGCATAATTTTATTTGAATAATTTTTGCATATTCATGTTTCTGAGATATGCGAACACATTTGGCTAAATATTGTATTTTTAAAATGCATCTGCGGACGTTTGATTTTTTAATGGGCGGACTCCCTGGCTTACTTTTCAATTCCTTAATCGATTCAAATTAATATATACGTGCGATATATTATGTATTTGACAATTGGGATAAAACTAAGATGGTAATTTAATCGAAGATGAATTAATTTCACTTTCAGGCATGACTAAATAAAATACAGGGCATAATATTGACTTTGGAAAATGCATAGCATTTTTTATTCAAAGGATGTACATAATTTCCAATAATAATAATATTTCCTTGTCCCCGGCCTGTCATTTCTCATGCATGGAAAATTGATGACTTAACATGGTCTTACATCATTCAATACGCAAAATAACGCAATAAGTCAACAAAGTACGGCACTAAACACTGCATTATGTAAACGTTAGGGTAATGTCATTAATGTCATATCCATGTCTATGAGACCAAAGCATGAAATTTCAATTAGACGCACATTCAAAAGTTTAAGTGCACAAATAATTATTTTTATATTTGGGACTGATTGTTTGTATGATTATTTGATTGTTCTGTTGATTGAAAATGAGAATGAAAAATCAAAATTAGGGTTGAGAAATCTTCAAGATAATCAATTCAGTATGCAAAATGGAGTGAATGATGGAGTTGGCCTAGGTATTAAATGGAAAGTAATCGTTCCTTGGTCTTTGTTAAGGAAAGCGCATATGAGTTACGTTAATAAGTGCATTATTCTAAATTCAAAACTTACTTTGACAATAAATGAATCATGAAAGGCGGAGTTCTTTTTGATTGATGGGTGTTGTCCCTACATACTTAAACATATACACTGTGGTCACTTTTTGAATGATCATTAGGGTGGTCAATCATTTCATTTCATAGCAAAAATTAATCAAATGAATTATTCCAGAAATACATTTTGACAATTATAATTTTACAGGATTGATGTTGCAAATCCTGACGACCATCCCTCTTGAACCATATACATATAAGAAAAATAGGAAACAATAAAAAGCTCCGAGACTTTTGTGACTGAGGTCATTTACTTGACTTAAAATTTGATTTGACTGACGTTCTTAGATGAACAGTTGTGGTATGTAGATATTATGCGTGGCTAAATTGATATTCCATTCAGGTTGCGTCTGTGTGGATTTCAAGTATTTCAACCCCTTCTTAAACCTCCACTGTAAAGCAGCCGTATGTGATTGATATTATTTCATAACAAGTATTATATTATAATATTGTGGCTTAAAGGTACAAAGCAACATTATGTAATGTTTCAATATGCTTAAACTATTGACATCTTAAATTAAATATCTTATGAATTAATTTTATAAAAGCTTAATGAGGACGCGGGCCACATCCTTTAATTTCCTTCGTGGGAACAGTATTAGTTGGTGATACGCAAGCAAATATGGATTCATTTCCTTGTATTAATTGAAATGAATAAATGGTCATATGAAATTGAGCTCTTGATTTGGTAATCTCATCCTGGAGAAATGCAATAATTTAAAACGAACAACTCTTTCATAAGCTCAATAAATATGAGACAAAAGATTGCGTTTGTCTCAAGATTAGTTCAGGTAGGCAATTTTAATTTGACATTTCTCCTCAGTTGGATAGATATTGCATAAGTTACATATTATGAATGTGATTTGATTTATTATGTTCTAAGAAGTGACGATTCAACCACATCGTTGAACATCCGTCTCACCTAGAAAACTTTTAAATCTTATATAATATTTAGAGTCGCCTCAAGAGATGTGAACTTGTCACCTAAACGGAATAAAACTAAAATGTCAAGTTCAATTCTGCGAATGTTTTTTACCACGCCTACATAAAAGGCTCTTGCTGGTTTCCGGATTTTATAAGTCTTTACAATAAATGGTAGTAATTGAGCAAAATAATTTGCCGTTATATGAATGATCTTATCTAAACCGCAACAAAATAAGTCAGTCAGTGATACAATTTTCTCATTATATTATTATTATGTAATCCAGGTAATAAAGTCATAAATGGTATCCTTTAAAAGTGCAAGAAAATCAGGTATCAATTAAATTAAGTTTTGAATAATGAGTTGCGATTGTTTAGGATAATCTGTTCCTTATCCGTCGTTTATCCCGTTTCTACTGAACCTTAAATAGCAAAATTAAATGCACATTCTACGTAATTGGTCTGAAAAGTTGTTCAATCAATTAGTAGAAAACATATCCAATTAAAAAGTATTTTTTCTACACGTTGACAGTGCCATAAACATGACATTTTCCATTACCTGTTATGTTATGATTATCTTTGGATTTCAATTTGGAGAATCTGTATTCATTCTGACTAATAAATGCCTACTTATTATCACAAATTGCAATTTATAGCTTCATTCATCCATACTACAGTTATTATTTGTATGTATATGGAGCTGTTAGTCTTGATTATTTTTACAACTCTGTTCCTTCATGAATGACCAGGCGTCGGAGGTGGGGGAGTGGGCGATTCCTGTATGACCTGTTTTGAGATATAAAATAAAAAAGTGGAAACCGGTTGCATATTGAATTATAAAGCTATCGGACAAGTTGGGTCAATAAAACAATGTATATATATGGAGTACTGACATTATGATAGCTTTGTATAGAAAATTTTACAAAGAAATAGAGCAAAATTTTTAATTACTAATTTTAGTTAAGCTGGCTGGGGATTTCAATGAGGAAAACTGCATACTTTTGCTTATTCGTTTTCAAGATTTGACTTATGCTCTGCTAATTAGAAGTAGTTGGTAGGAAGTCATCCTGCATTCATAGATTCACTTAATTAATTATGATCACAAAAACTTGTGCTATTCGTCAATATTACCAATTAACTCCATTAGAGAAAGCACCGTTTTTCCACACATGTTTTATGCATTGTTTAACGCGTTATCATGAAATGGATTGTCATTACAAAACGGTAGGTTAAAAGGTTGTATGTCGGGTCGAGTTTCAAGTTTTTTACTTCGAAATCATCATAAAATGTCAGATTTCGTTTTTCGGTTGTAATTAAATAAGCTACTAAATGCCAAAAAATGACTGAATCTATTAAACTTGGCCGAACAACTACTTAGCAAGAACATTTTTGATGATGACCACCACCAGATAAATATGACTTTTAATGTCCCTTCATTCTTTTGAATCGTATAAACTTGATAAATGTTCCATTACAATTTTTACCGTTTTGAAGAAAAAAAAGTTATTCACGTTCTTTAGTTTTTGGTATATTTCAGTAATTAATGTTTTTCTGTCATTCACCCTTACCCAACAATTTGCAGATGTTTGTCCTCAAACTCCAAATAAATTTGATTCCTTTTTTGTCAAAGTTGGATTAATAAAATATTCTAAACAAAACTAGTTTTTTCTGTCTGGCAAATAATGCTCTACGCACGTCTAGCCACAAGTTTGGTAGCATACAAGAAGCTAGCAAAATTTAAAAATTGGCACATTATCATATATGTAAGTTTCAATTGAATTGATGCATATACATAGATTGCAATCATTGATATCCCAGAAAAACCGGAGATGCAAATTTTATTGAGATTTGCATGCAAAAAGTTGGAATTTTGTAATTTAATACTTGTTCATGTGATAAGACAAAAGGAATATTTCAAAACTGCAAATTACCTAATTTTTAGGTAGCCTGTCTGGCTTTTTATATTTTTGATCTGATTTGTCTATTGTACTCTCAAATTGAGAGTCTCAATCCTGAATGATGTTCTTTTTCTTGAGTTGATTAAAATGGAGTCTAATTGCAATATATTCATGTAAACAGTGAACAACAGGTCAGCAACCAGGTCAGCAATCACTTTACACCCGCACAAATTTGGAAGTTGTTAATTAAAATGTAATTGCCTAAATGTGCATCTCCCAATCTTTTATGTTGCCTGCTTTGTTGTATAACATTCGGTGGCCCTGTGACATGAAATTACATCAAATTGTTTGCTTTTGGTAGGTGTGGGTTCACCTTCACGACATCCCAAAGTGTGAGGTGTGTCGAATCACCGAAAAAGAAGACTTTGCATATTGTTAGCTGTATTCATTAATTTTATGTTGTATGTCGCAATAATTATAATTTACTTTCAATTTTCAGTATTATATTAAATTACATCGTAAACTAAAGCTAGTCAACACAAACCCAACCTTTATTCCTGGTCTAATATTTATTACAACAATTAAAATTTCCAGCTATGCTATAAGAGAGACACGCTGCGCAAATTATGTATTTCTTTCTCGTGCTTTCCATAAAACAATATTTTATTGCAATTCATCATTAAAAGCGTCGTGAACCTCGTTAACAGGTATATAAAGTATATTATAAACTGGTGGGTGCGTTTATTTAAAGAGATTTATACCTTTCAGCTAATTCATATTTTATTACTTTTTATCCAAAAAATAAAAAGTTGTAATTAAATCAACAATAGCTTCCTGTATTCATATTTGTCTCTTTTGAACTATCGCATATTCAAAATGATTATCCACTCAACGCAACTCGAATAAAAAGTTTGCATGGTCATAGATGCAATAAAAATAAATCACTCATCAACTAAAGGACAACTGGACAGCATAAATTAAAGAAATGCCGTCCGACACAAATAACAAGAGATTTTATACTAATGCCAAGTGTTAAAATTCTAATTAAAATAACACGCAATCTCAAACCCCAACGCAAAATTTTCAATATTCAAGTGAGAACCTTTCCTGCTCAATTAAGCTTGTCACAATAGTCATAAAAGTAATATTTCATCCAATAAGAACAAAAAGTCGGGAAGAGTTTATTTATTATTAATTATGTAAAAATATGCCACATTAAGATTAACACATCCTTAACTAAAGGACACGAACCATTAAAATTAAAAAGGTGAGACCAATCGCCTTTGCATCATAGTCCCATAAAAGAAATTACTAAAGTGTGGACTAATTTATATATACGCATCATATGAGAGAGACTTGAATTGTGAATCAAAATAACAAAGTCGGCATACATATTTAGGGTTTGGCATTTGACATATTATTATTATTGTGAGATATTTTTTTCGTATACTTAATTTTTATTAAATTTTGATTCATACATATTCACTAGCTCCACTTATTAAATCAAGTGGTGTCAAGCCAAAGTACAAATTGGTTCTCCTTCCTTATTACGCTCATCATAAGAAAGATGTATATATATATAAGGGCTCGGTGACCCTTTGATTTTGTGGATATATGAATATTCAAATTAATTGAATTTTAAATGGGACCTCGTACTAGATGCCCAACAATTACAAAATATTTTGTGAGAAACTTCACGCTCTCTGCATCCATTCATCTCACTTATTTTAGACAACATGTGGAAAATAATTTGAATGGATAAATGAGAGCAATTTATCAAATTCATGCAAGTTCAAGTAGTCACAAAGTTATTTGTCATAATGCCAAGCCATCATCCAAGCAAATGCCCATTCAACAAAATAAGTTTGTATGTACATTGTAAATTCTTTTTACTACCATCTAATAATTAAACAATAGTTGGGAATCACCTTTGGGGATGGTTGCACTTGACATCATAACTCTTTTGTAATGTTTTCCTTTTTATTCAATAATTTATTGATTTTGTATGTACCTTATATGCGAATCACATAATGTGATCAAAGTTTGGGTTTTTACTTTTTAAAAAACTATCAATTAATCCTTGAGGCATAATATAAACGCTTTATATTAATGATATTGTATAAAACTGAATTTCGGCAATTTGAATATGTATAATATTATTATTCATGGGGATTTGTGGAGCAATGATATAATGATGACTGTGGTTTAATTCTGTTTTAAATTGCATAACACCAAAAAGTACAAACGAAATCAATAATCTGTTTTTCAACACACTGCAAATTTCAAGACACATAATACAAGTACATAATAATGTAACAAAGGGAAAATAATTCCCAAGAAAATTAGTCAGGCTTTTTGGTTACATTTTTTCTTAATCCTACGAATGTTTACAAACATTGTGATTCAGAGATGTGGTCTAATTTTTAGGTGAACCTTACAAAATTATTCAAATTAGAATCAATTACTTTTTGTGTTGATACATTTTTGGTCAGGTTTAATATCTTGTTTTCCATTGTCGATGAACTGATAAAGCTTTTATGATAGGAATCAATCAGCAGCAAACAAAACAAAATTGAGCCATCAAAAGTTAATGATCTGTAATAAATCTAGTTTGGTCCTATTAAATCTTAAGGATGGTTTCTATTATAAAAAATATTTAGAAATATTCACCTATGCAATGCAATGCACATACATAGTATACATACTATACATACTACGTTTCTTTCAAAAAGTGTATCATAAATTGAGTTGTTGTGTGAGCCATAAACATGAATATTGTATACATATTCGCATTCAATAAGTCAAGTCATTTTGCACTTTTTGGTACCTTAAGATATCGTGTTAGACACGTAGGTCTTAATTAATTACTTAGCACTCTGTCTTTGAGATAATCTAATGAATACAGGGTCAGTTTAAAATAGACGACCAGATTAGTAACGATATGAAATAACACATGTCAAATTAGAGTATGGTAAAGAGTTTTTACTATGATAAGAAGAGACTGAGTTTGGATTTGCTACGGATTGAAAGTCAATGAAAGTGAGTGGACTTTTGGCGTGGGAACAAATGATCCAATTCTCATTCGTGTGGTATCAAACTGCCGAAAGGGACAGTCAAATAATAGACGCACATTATGGCTCTTGACTGCTGAATGTCAGCAGTTCACAATGAAACCTACAATTTACTATTTTACTAAAAAGGTTTGGGCCAACTAATTAGCCATAATTTAATTCCATATAGCAAACTTATTTGTTTTTCAAATCAAGTTAAATAATTCTATATCAAGTGTTATACAGACGAATAAATTGATACGAATTATATTATATTTTTCAGCAGCTTGCACATATTTCTTTTCATGAGTTTGTAGCAGAAGTGACAGAACTGTCAGATATGACATGGGACAAGGGCGTATAATGTTCTTTTTCGACCAATACACGAATTTAAAACATTAAATCTTAACTTTATCTGCATGAATTTGACACCGACACCCACAATCGATTAAATTATTTACGCAAATTGAAGGCAGTTTGCATCGTAAAAAGCAGGAATATATATTTACTTAATTATTGTCACCTTCTGATACAATTAATTTGAAATGCTTAAAGCTTTGACCATAAAAGAGTTGCATGTAAATAGCAAATCTCTCAAGGTAAAACACGGACGGCAATTAAATCGTTACTGAAATATTGCAAATAAACCCCCCAGCGAGTTTTTACATTATTACCTCAAGATTATGAGTTGATAATTGCATCAATCTTGATAAGTCAAAGTCAACGCAATAATTATGCAGATGAGAATATTCTGCAAAAATTGATGCAAGAATAGCAAGAATAAAATGGCCAACGATTAGCTTAACGAGAACATTTGAATATACATATTAGTACAAAGTATGTATTTAGTATGTAATATTTGCTTTTAATTTTGTGTCAATCTCAGGTTAAAAATAAACCAACAAAAGCACTCAAATAATTAACACTGAATTTGATATTAACCACTAAATTTGCATCAAATCAGTACAACGTAATCAACATCGTCTTATCTATCTCCAAGAATAATTACAAAGTCCCACGTTTGCGGACGTGTTCAGAAAATCAATTGTGAATAATGCCCCAAGTAGCCGTATTAGACAACTTAAATTCGCATTTTATATGCATATAGTAAATCTACATAATTGCAACATTTGATCTGCTACTAATACTTACTTGTAACATATTAAACAAACAATAGTTTTAAAATACTCTTTTAGTTTTGTCAAGAAGGCTTGGGATGGGTCATATTATGCTTTGTGAAGGTTGCCTCACTTTATCACGATTAATCCGTAGGCTCCCTATAATACTTTAATTGCAAGTAGTAATTAGAAGATAACTATACTCTTATGTACACGTATTTAATACAACTTATTAAACGAGTATATTGTCGTGGTCATCAATCGTGCATAGGCCGAGGTCGGAGAAAATACAACGCAAATGAATCAAAATATCATGATTAGTTTATGACAGAAAAGGCCAAATGAAACAAAATTTCAAAAATTTGTGATCACACATTGAGCTTTGATAGCTTACGTAATTTCTACAACCCAAAAACAATTGATGTTACTTTTAAAACACCTGACCGGAAATCCAGGTTCGAATTTTTTAAAGATTTTCAAAAATAGGGAGTTTTCTATTTTACATATTTCTATTTTTACATGACATTTTTTAGCATTGAGATTGAAGGGCTAATGCGAAAAAGAAAGCCATTTTTTCAGAGACGAGAAGACAAAGGAGGGAGGAGGATTCATCCATTGCGAAGTTAGTTTCATTTGTTTAAAATTTCTGTTGACTAAATTAGTTGATAATTTCACTTCGGATCAAATTAATGATTATCAGTCACGATTTATTGACAAAATGCATGCACAAATTAGCGTTGTAAACAGACATAAGGATGTGACGAAGATTATACTACTAGCTTTTAGTAAAAGCCTTTTACTACACTTCCAAATTGGATGATCCAATTCCAATATACACTTTTACCGCTTCTCCAGGTCACGACAAGTCGACAAGGTCAGAGGTCAAACAACAAGCCACCACTGAACTATAAGCAGCTAAACCTTCTTATTATCGTTATAAAGATTGTCAATAACGTTTTTAGCGGACCTTTGACCTGAAAGGTTCATGTTTAAAATTAGTCATATGCGTTCCAAGTTTACGCCGTTTGAGGTCAAAATGTGCCAGAGTTGTAGAAGACAGACAGACAGACAGAGTATGCACATAGCGTGTAGTTGTTGTTTAAATTGAAGGAGGGAAATAAAAACAAAAACCGTTGACTTTTCAAGCAAAATCATAAAGCTTTCTCTCTCTCTCTCTGACAATTCCAAATTTTTAATTAATTTTCGTACAACTTGAGGGATAAATTATTAGTAAGTCAAATTGTAGATAAAAGCCATTAATTTATACTCAATTTATATTTAAAAAGCTCAAGATGAATGAATCCGGTTGGGAGCTACAAAAGGAAAATATTCAGCCGCTGACAAGTGGGAGGAACATGTCCCTGTTGACGCAGTCCTTAGACGTGACGAAAAGTGCGGCGGATCATGAGGCAGAAATTGAAGTTCAAGTTGGGTAATATTTTAATTTATAGACATTTTCGGAAGTGTTAAAATGACTGATATATTGTAGGGAACTAACAAAAGGGATACAAATTTATGAAGGGGATGATCCACTCGAACCTCATTTAGCTCTTATCAAGTTTCTGGAACATCAATGTCTTCAAAACATTACTTGGAAAAAGGCATTGACTGCTGCGAGAATGTCATGTTTCGAAAAGTTTTATGAAAACAAAGATTACTATAATGATAAGCGATACATCGAGGCCGTTATTAAATGCGTGAGTAAATGTTGGTGTGTTATAGATGCATCATCAGTCTTTGATTGTTATTATTTCGCTTAGCTGAATGATGCTGTTGGAGATGTTGGAGAAAGGTTTAAAATACTTAACTGTGCCTTATCAAAGAAGGGAATTGGAAAAAACTTGAGCCTCATGTACATAACAGTAGCCGAGCTTCAAGAGTCCTTGGGAAAATCAAATGAGGCTTTAAACACTTTAAAAACTGGAGTCAAGGAAAATGCACAGCCTGAGGATAAATTACAAGATGCCATTACGTAATATTTTTATTATTGTTAATTAATTTTTAATTAATATTAAGTTTGAACTTTGAACTTGCAGAAACTTGGAATTTAGAATCGTTGCCGAACTTGCCAAAATGAGCAAAGGAAACAATTCCACAAATGAAAATAGGAATTTTGGTGCCTCTGTCCCTGTTTATGGAGAAAAACACGAGGCTCCCGTTTTTCGGAATGATTTGCAGCCTGCAAATCCGGTAATGGACCGCCAGCAGATTCCTAACGGCAAGGCAAAAAATGTACAGATAAAACACGAAAGGTCTAATCAATTATATCGTGGAGTAAGTGAAATTGATTTTGACGTCTTTTAAAATAACAGTTGAACATTTGTTTTTTTTATATATAGGATAATGAAAATAATCAAACTCCTAGTACAAGCACAAGCAGTGGTCCAGGATTTAATGCTGTTGAAAAATTATTAGAACCGAAAACAAACAAAGAAAACAAATTACTCCCTTCAATATGGAATAAACCTGATGTTGCCGTTGTTCCTGAACCAAGACCTTACGAAGCTCCTCGAGAACGCATTGAAAGTAAGTAAAAAAAAATCATGTAAAAACGAGTCAAACTTCTAATTGTACTTTTTAGTTTTTACTGAGGAAATTACTAGCGTTAAGACACACAGTTTACGCACTGTTGTGGGCGATGGAGTTTTAAAGGAACGTGCAACAGAATCTTCAACAGCAAGCTCGGAACAATTTAATTTGCTTGGGCAGTCTTCAACTTCAGCCACCACTACTGATAAAAAACAGACTGACACACTGACTGGCCCAACGATAATACCAAATGCAAAGTTGATGAGTGCAAGAACAGTAATACATATATTTTAATTACTAAAGCATTGTTCAATGGACTAATTACATAATGTATTCGCTAGTTGCTGCCAAATGGGAAACCTGCATCATTTGAACATAGAATGAGGGATGCTTGGATTGCAAAACAAAAGGCTAAACAGTCATTTGAGGCTGAAAGAACTGAAAAACTTCGATTAGCTGATCAAGTGTTCAAATTAGAGAGAGAAATAATTCAACTACGAGAAGTTGAGGCAAGTCTTAGAGAGAATTTTGAGAGTGAATTAAAACAAAAGGCTACAAAAGAAGCACAATGGGAACAACAAAGAAATCAATACAACGATACAATTGAGCGACTTGCTACAGAAGTTAGCGAGTATAAAGAACAAATTCAACAGTTGGAATTGGATTACAAAACATGCGTAAATAGTTTGCAAAATCAATATCATTCGCAAATTGATGATTTGAACTCTGAAAACTCTCGATTGGAAGCAAATATGGAGCAACTTAAAATGCAGCTCGAAATCGCTCAGCAGCAACTACAATTTAAAAATCAATGTTCAAACAATTCCTCAAATAATAGCAACTCCAAATCAGTTTCAGGTATTATAAATTATAAATCAATGTCCAATTAATAATTCGATATACATTTAAATCAAAACAATTTATTATATTGTTTTTATTATAATTTTAGATTCTCAACCTTCTTCAACTTCTAAAGAAAGCGAATGCACCTTTATCTCGAGGCCACCAACACAACCAAAGTCACAAAATATGTCGCAATCACATTCCATGGTTCTTCCAACCGATAAACTCTTGAATGCCACTGGGATGATGAGCTATGTGGATAGCTTTCAAGCACCCCCTTCTCGTATATCACCCGAAATTTCAAGAACAAATAATAATGAAATTAGCATTAATCCCGAAATATCTTTTAATTCAAGTGTTAAAATGCATGGGACAACAACTATTTTTGGCTGGAGAGAAGATAAAACCAAATTTTGCTTTGGGTCTCAAGATTCTGAGGACGACGACAACAACGATGCAGAAAAATATGAACCAAAAGACTCGCCACAAAGAAATCAACTTTCAGTTAGTACTCAAAATGCTCCACCCCCAACAGACATGTTTCTTCAGCCTCCAGCAAAGCCTTCTTCAAAGAAATTTGTGTTGTATGAGAGTATGTCGGATTCAAAGTCTTTGCCTTCTCGTTCATCAGAAAATCCATTTTCAAGTAACAAGAGAAAACCTTTGGAAAGCAAAACTCCTACATCAAATTTTAAAACTCTTTCTGAAAATGTTGCTCCACTTCCACCTCCACGGCCAGCTTTTAGCACAAATACTCCTGTGGTTAGAGTTCCAACAACTCCTGGTAGTGTTGGAGCAAGAATAGCGGAGATAGAAGCATTGTCTACCTCGGTATAAAATTAATAGTACATGCATAATAATAATTGGTTATGCAATTGATGTTTTGCTGCTGTTTTACAGGGAGAACTTAGAGAACCACGAAATGAGAGGATGCAGCAACCTAATAATAATATTGGGCAAACTTTTAATGTCCCTGCTTCAAGACACAAGTTTCGACAACAAGAAACAGCAGATGAATCAATATTTGAGCCATATCAACCCCCAGATGATTTACCTTTCGACATGTCCAATTTAACTTGCGCTCTTCAATTTGGACCAGCCCCACTATTAAATTCGACTCCTCAAAGAGAATCTTCAAAATATGAATCGAGCCGAAGAATGGACGCGAATCGCTTTAATGCAGGGAATTTTGTAAATACCCAACGTATTCCAAGAATATCTGAATGCATTAGACAGCTCGATAATCGACGAACTTGTCCATCCCCTCCACGAAATGATGACGACGAAGAGAGGAGAATGGAGGAGAGGAGACATCGAGAGGATGAGGAATGGAAACAAGATAGTCTTCGACGATTAGCAGAATTACAAGGAGGAGATTCAATGCAAAATGGGATGATGTTGTATGTGTTGTTCATCATGTTTATAAATCTTTAAATAATGTTATTTTGTTTTAATTGCAGGAATTTAAGCACAATTCAAGAAACGTCAAAGGAAAACCGTTCAAGTTGTACCACCGGAAGTTCAAGTTCTGGTAATATGACTCGTGCCACAATGTCCGGAGTCTCGATGTTTAACTCTGTCTCTCGTTCTGTTTCTTCCGCTGGTACTAAATCAGGAACAACTTTGCCGTCAACAAGTTCAAATAACCGTAGTTTACGTTTCCCTTACAATTAAATAGAGCTTCAAGCTAATGCAATAATGCTATTTATTTATTTTACTAGTGTAATTTATCATCATTTTTGTGATTTTTTCCCCCATTTTGTGTCAAATTACAAATTTTATAAGAATGACTTTTACACACTTTGCACAGATTTTGTAATACTGTATTCAACTTAAATATCTTGCAAAATGCTAATCAATGCAAATTAAATTTTGTAAACGTTTTATAAAATCAATGTACATAACTCAAATGTTTTTGTGATTCAGCATTAAAATTTTTATTTTCAAGAGCTTAATGATTTTTTTGCATTTTATTTAACTTAATTCAAAATATTTCTGCAATGCAGAATCTGCATTATACTATAAACTCATATTTTTTTAAGAAAAAGACCAGACTTTAACAAACAATAAATTAACGACGTTAATCTAGCCAAGTATTCTCATAATATAGTCATAATTCATTGAAAAAATTAAGAATTTGTGGATGATTCGTTGGCAACTTTTTGCCGTTTTGAAGCAGGTTCTTCAACATCTCTTTCGGTCTCAGCTCCATCGCTTTCTTGCGGCGGAGGTTCTGCCGCTACAGATTGCATTTCTACGTCAGAGCTTTCAATTTGATCTTCGTCCTCAAAAAGAACCTCGTGCCAAGGTTCCGCAGCATCTAACAAAATAAATAATTTTTTAAAAAAAACTTTAAAATGTAGTATGACAACAAAAATCACCAACTTACCATTGCTGTCTTCGTCAACTGTAAAGCCCAAAGTATTTGGAGTGTCAACAGTTATATTGTCTTCGGCTAACGATTCTTCCTCGTCCTCCTCTTCGTCATCATCTTCAGGCTGACTTTCGACATCAGATAGTTCGTTATCGCTAGCAACATCGTTTTCAACTGTTTGAACGGACTCGTCATTCTCAGCTGGTTTGATTCCTTTTGCTATTTCGTCTTGTCTTTGGCGTTCGACAAATTCATTTACCACCTATGAAATCATATATATATTGAATAGCCGTTAAAAATAAATTTTATAGTTAATTTACATCTTGGATTTTTTTCCCATTTCGTGAATTTTCTTCCAATCGTCTCTGCAATTCCTCATCATTGTCGGCTGGATCAGACTGAGCAGATGCAACAGGATCACACGAAGAAGGGAATGCAAGAGCAACATCTAAATTCCGCAGCACTTGTTTTTTGTTGACCACCTCTTGCAGAAGGTCTTTAGCTGAAAATAAAACTTTATTTTTATAACACAACATCCAAATAAAACATTAAACAAATTACCTAAATTCTTCAAGTCTGTTTCTCTCAAATACAACTTGTTGTCAATGTTAGCCTTTCGAGCAATCTTCAAAATATCCCGAAAGTCTGGTACGGTAAAATATCCCGCATTGTTGACGTAGTTTTGAACAGCGAGTTCCACTTCAGGATACGTTGTGGCTACAAATTATAATAAACAAAATTATATTCATGCACTTGAAGACTCTCAATCGAGAAAATTTTAATTCAAATTCTACTTACTGTTTTTAAGATTCAAGGCCTTTTGAATCTATATAAAAAGATTTTTTTTTATTTTAGAAAATAATTTGATTTGGAAATAAATACTAATAACTCACCGGCCGTCCTGTTAGTTTGGAGCTTTTTGTAATTTTACATATCAAGTTATATTTTCTGTTGAACCTATTAATCAAAACAAATTATAAATTAATCAAAACAGCGACATACAAACATTTAAAGAAAAAATTTACATTGCTTTCAATCTCTCGTGCTGCATAAACTCAGAGTTGTGATCATCTTCTCTATCCCAGTCCACTGATTTTGTATCAAATTCTTTAATTTTGTCTGATATTTTCTAAAATTTGGTTAAACTCAACTTAATATAGGCTTGCTAAAGATTTAAAAATTCTTACCTGAAGAGCATGTTCTAATTTTCGAATTGCCTTTTGCTTTTTTTCTTCTGCTTTTGCTTTTTTCTCAGCTTCGGTAAGTTTCATAAAATAGGGCATAAAAGGTTGATTCAAAGATGTTTCATTAAACTGATCCAAAATTGCAGTCAAACAACGCCAAATATTGGCACCTGAATTGTTCTCAAGCTCTTGCAAAACAAGAGCAATTCGTTTTGACAATTCTTCGTGCATTGGCAATGGGAGATGGTTAATTTTTTTGTATTTTCTCCAAATCTTCTTTTCAACTTTTGTTTTATGGGACCTTTTTAATTTTTTATGTTTTCCCATCAAGTCAATAACCTATATTTTAAAAGGATTTTAATTTTAATTTTTGTTTAATACTTTATTAATACCTTTTGAATATTCTCAGCAGCATCTGTACTGAAAGCTTCTCTTTTCACTTCACTTTTGTTCTCGTCTTCGTCATACAGCACCTCTAGCTCGTCGTTGTCCTTTGTCTCAGCACTTTCAACCTTTTTTGGTTGGGTTACTTGGGATAATATGGAAAGAGACTGCACGGCATTTTTGCAGGCTTCGTCTACGTCTTCGTCATCCGAAGAAAGTGTAACAATGTCTTCAGCAGGAGGAACAACAACAGCTCCATTTGTTCCGTTTTGTTTAACAGAAGTTGTGCTACTGCTTTTTCTTTTAGCCTCTTCCGCAGCAGCTTTCTCCAGCATTTTTGATTTTGGGCCAATTTTGGGCCGAGGTGGAAAATGAATGATATTTACTTGGCCATTGGTCTTTGGGGGATTTGGAGGGGCGGGGGCTAAAGGGACAGAAATCGAGGGATTGGATTCCTCTTCGTCATCTGACGACTCGATGGTAATGACGTCTTGATCAACGTTGGCCATTGTTGGCAGTCCTCTAACCGAAATTAATCCTATGCAATCACAAAATTAAAATTCAATCAACAACCAAAATATTAATTTGTCATAACGTTATATAAGTTACGCAAATTAAAATAATACCTTGTCGAATATGTTGTTGAACTCAATTAACCCAAACCACGATTTATCAAACAAATATTTTCTTATCGGATGAAAATTACGGCATTCAAATTTCTAGTCCTAACATAAATAATTTCAAAAAATGTAAATCAATTCAGAATGCAAAGAATTTGTTTGGGTGCTTAAAATTTTTGTAATTACTTGTAAACGTTAAAAGAATGTCGAGATTTGTTTAAATATTGCGAGTTATCTCCAATTAGTAATTAGTTTAATTTCCTGGAAATCTTGAAAAAGAGAAAGTCTGAAGTTGGATTGAAATGACGGAGTCCAAAACAAAGTTGAACAAATCCAAACACGATCCAATTTGTTTACTGCTCCCGGCTAAGAATTGAGACAGCAATTATTTATCCAGTACTTTTCCATTTCCCGATAACTGCTTATCATTATCATTCAAGAAATTATGATTTTGAGTTTATAATGCTTCTGAACATTACACTAAAAATAATAAAAATACAAACTTTATCCATGAATTTATCCTTCGGGGTTCAGAATAATATGAGAGCATGTTCATGTTGGATTTTTGACCATTTCATGGATAGGAAAAAAGGAAAGAAATATATAAAATTGAAAATATGAAAAAATAGCTTCAAAATTAGTGTAGCATGTAATTTGATGGTATGAAAAAGCAAATTTGTGTTTAATTTGCAGCCAGTGCCATCTCCGCCAAGCGGCTGATATAAATTGCGCCTTCAAATCGTCATGTCACGAGAATTTCCAGTCACTTCACAGCCACTCGTCCCCTCGGACGCACGCACAAATTGACACCATACTAATTTGCAACCCTGACAGAAGCAAAGGTCAAGCTAGTTAAATACGGTTCAACATACATTCAGGTAAGTTTCCATTTCCATCATTCATCATTTTTTTAAAAATTAAAATAATTAAAGGATGATTTCTTTAATCAATGTTATTATCATCATGGGTCACTTGAAGTAATTGAGATAACAGCTTAAATTTTGTTTTTGTGGGTGGATTAATTACCAAAACCAATCTTGTTGTTTTGTTTTTGCGTTACCTGACTAATTTAAATGGACAGGTGAAAGTACAATGGTACAATTTACACAGCAAATAGGCTATGATATAGTTAGTAAAGTTAGTATTATCGGCTATTGAAGATTTATGACCGTTTAAGTTACCGTTTGACGTGTTGCAATTTAATATTCAATTTGCACAATGTAGTAGATTTCATAGATAAGCATAGATTTGGCATTTTGTTGTTCATCTCATTAAAATATATGGATATTAAAGAACAAATTTAATGGATATTTCAAGTTTCAAGAGTCACCATTTTTAACCACGAGAAGGGGGCGTCAGTGAAATAATTACACATTATGTTGACATGTCATTCATTCAATTTTTTGTATCTTGTTTACAGGTCCACTCTACACTAGTATAAAGAAGTTTCTGGATAGAAGAATTAATTTTGATGTAAAAAGGCATTTTTTTTCTCGTCGCAAAAACTCGTCGTGGTAAGTCGAATATTATTATTTTTCCAACATTTTTGGTTGACATGCAGTCAGCAGTACATTTAGCCAGGAAATCAATCACAAAAGTTTTGCAGCAGCTTCATGCCCTGTTCGATTTTATCTTTGTATTTTAAACACGCTACAATGATTATTATAAAATGCATACATTTTTTTTTTTACTTTTCATGTAAATTTTAACTTTCAATAACCTTGAAGTTTAGCCGGAGATATGAAAGCAAGGGTAGATTGTAGAAAGATAGAAGAGGGTTGAGAATTGTATATCGAAGGGAACTGAGTAAAGTATCTGTAGGAAGAAATTATCTGTAAAGCAAACAAATTCCATTTCTACTTCTTCTATTGTGATAGTTATTTCGGTAGTTAGTTTGTGAGCGAGATCTGAGCTCATTGTCAGTCGTTTCATTATCAGTCACTCACCTCACTACATTACATTTTTACACAAAGTAATAATAAAATTAATAAATATATTCTATTCTTGTTTTTTTTAAATTTTAGCTGGGCGATAAATTCATAGTCAAAAAAATGAAGTTGAGATCTCGATGGCGAAATTCGTTTCCCGTACTTGTCACATTTCTGTACTTGCTGACCTTCGCCGGACGAGGGGAAGGCTCAGGATCCCTGTCAATTCAAAAGCAAAGGGATATTCGTTCTGCAGAAATTAATTTGCCGTCAACATTGTACAATCCAGCAGAGGATCAACTGTTAGTACGAAACAAGAGGGATGTGACTGCCCCAAAATCTTCTCAAACGACTGTCAACCCCGTAAAAAATTATACAGTGAGTAAACTAATTTTGCTTTAATCCCATTAATTGTGACTAATTTATGACTGGCTCATTCGCCATAAACATTTATTCAAAAAAGGTTAGTAATTTGTGGCTGTGGTTTTCTATTTCTGTATTTGACAGTCAATGAGTCATAGTTAGCTGTTACTTTGTAGGAATGTAGTTTATCATAACCAAGTGTGGCATTGACTTGACTTATCTTATCAAACAGTTTGTTTTTGTGTTGTTTAGAAAATGAGAAAAGAGACAGCATGTTCTACATTCTCCAAGATAAAAGATGGATGACGAATCTTTGTTCAAAAGTTTTGAATAAAAACTATCTCCGCTTTAGATAAAGTCAGTAAACCCAACTAAATTTCGATGTTGGCACACAATGACTATTTTAATCGTATTTGGCAGAGTGGGTTTTTAGACATGTTGTTGGGTTTGTTTTCAATGTCATGCGATGATAAATACACGCAGTTTTTTTAAAAATGAATTCTATGAATTCTATATTTATTATTTTTTTTGATTTCAGACCATTCTCAATGACACTCATAATCAACTATTGGTGCATTGGGCTGGAGGAGAAGTAATAATTTGCTTGGGTCGTAACCTCAAGCCCAATTCAACGTCCTCCCTCTTCATTTCCAAAGATTACGGAAGTACTTTTCAAAAAGCTAATATCTCGGATGCTATTCTAGTCAAAGATAAACCGATGCCAGTTGTTGAAAAATTCTTTAAGCCTCCAAATGATGATGCAAAGGGGATTGTAAGTTTTGCAATATTTTGCATATTTACGAAATTATTAATGAGTAATGAGATTGATTTTTGACCCTATAATTTTTTTAGTTCATTTTCACTGATGTTCAAAATAAATACGTATTAACAACTTTGAATTATGGCGAGAATTTTACTGCTACCCAAGTCCAATTTGTACCAGATGAAGTGCTTTTTGATCCCGTGGATGCAAGTAATGTCATTTCATATGAGAAAAGTACCGATGAAAAACAGGTATATTATATCTTTTACTTTTATAAGGTATATATCAAACTTTAACGAGATATTTTGTAGATGTGGATTTCACAAGATTATGGAAAGACATGGATGAAAGTCCAAGAACATGTAAAGACTGCTTCCTGGGATGAAAGTGTATTTCCTCCAAAACTTTTTATTCAACGGGAAGAACCAAGTGGCATTTCACTCATACTTTCTTCAGAGTCGTTGTTTCTAGATCCAAAGGATACATCTGTTGTTCTGACTAATGTGGATGAGTTTCAAATTAAAGATGAATACATGTTTGCCACACAGAAAAATTCAAATGTGAGCTAATCACTTGTTAATGCCAAGTTTATGGATACCAATAATTATTTTAATCTTTGGTCATTTCAGAGTTCTTTGGAATTGCTGATATCGTACAAGAACGGTCCATTTTTGCCTGCCAAGTTTCCATCTAACACAGGATCTATACCCGCTTTACATTATCATGTTGCAGATGTTTCTACTGACGGACAGGTTCGCTTTGAATACTTTTGAGCAAAAACTACATGATTGATATTTTTGATGATGAATGTTTTTTTTTTTAATTTAGATATTTGTTTGTGTTGTTCACAATGCCAGCTTGACAAATTTGTACATTGGAAACATTCCAGAAGACAATACAAGCAATCCAAAATTTTCTTTATCTTTGGAACGCATTTTGTTTTTCAAGCGCAATCTTACATGGGTGGATTCATGGCTCAAGTAATTTCCCTTTAAAAAATATTTTGAATAAATAAGTATTTTCATTAAACAAATGATAGTGACGTGACCGAAGAAGCATTCGTCGACTTGCATCCAGTGGACGGACTCCGTGGAGTTTACATAGCTAGTCAACTGAAACCATCCGTCGTCACCAGTACAAAGTTTGATATTGAACATGTTATTTCAGTGGTTACACATGATCAAGGTGCACAATGGGATGTCCTAACACCTCCAAAGTTTGATTATGATGGAAATCCTATTTACTGTCAATATGTGCGTAAACATTTCTTTTTTTAAATATTTCAATTAGAAGTTTGAGAGTATATATATGATGAAAAAATTGGAAATCATGAGCAAAGCAAGGAATCCACAAATCCAGTTTCACGCCTACAACAAGGGGGTTCCTTCTAGACATTTTTATGTCTTTTTTTTACCCTCGGGAAGGTCTGAGACAAGGGTCAATTAATGCTCTAGCAGGGCATCTTTGTAATCAAAGAGTGGGGAAAGAGAAAATTGGCAGTTGTTGCCTATCTGTCCTTCTTTCATGCTGGGGAAACTTTACATCTATTCAAAAGATGAAAGTGGAGGCGATAGAGAAGGATGGAATTGGGAAATCCTCATGGCCAGCCATTTTAGTGCAATTTGTAGGGTGAGATTGTTATAATCTCATAACTCAATTCAGACTACGTTGAGACTGGATGTGGTGATTGTTTTAAGAAGATTGATTTATTATGCAAATTCTGAATACATGAAACATTTTTTAAACAATAATAGCTAAGATGTTTTTTGTTATATTATTTTTTAAACTGACAATTATTGCTTTTTTGTACTTTCAGACAAGTATCAAGAGCGGGGGAAATTGTTCTTTGCATGTTAGTCAGCAATTGAATCAATTGTACCCTGGTCAACGAGCTGTTCCAATCATGTCTAAAAAATCTGCAGTTGGTGTTGTAATGGCCACAGGAACTGTAAATACAACACTCAAAGGACGATTAGGAGTGTACATGTCTAACGACGGTGCTTCAACATGGAAGCAGGTAATTCAAAAAAAATGGTTGTCAAATGAATTGTTCCAACCACCTCTTCATTATTGTTTGTTACTATTTTTATTAGCTTCTACAAGGCAATTATTTGTATGGATTTGGAGATCATGGTGGTCTAATTGTCGCTACAAAATATTATCGAGTTGGTGATGCTACAGATCAACTAGTTTATTCTATTGACGAAGGCGAAACTTGGGAGTCCTACACATTTTTCACAGAAAAAGTTCGCGTCCTTGGATTAATGACTGAACCAGGAGAAAATACTACTTCATTTTTCATATTTGCATCCTCGATGAACTCTACATTTAAACATTCTTGGATTTTAATAAAAGTAGATTTCCGAGATGTTTTTGGTAAGAATAATCAGTTCATGAATTATTTTTTTTTTATATTAACAAATGTAACCAATAAAATAATAATATTTGTGTATTTTTCGTAGAACGAAACTGTACAGAAGAGGACTATTATAGCTGGTCTCCGTGGGATAGCAAACCAGGTAGATCTTGTTTGTTGGGACAAAAAGAAGAATATCAAAGAAGAAGGACAAAATCCAAATGTTATAATGGTCAAGGATATGTTCGTCCTGTTGTACGAAAAATCTGTACTTGCGAACGGAGTGACTTTGAATGGTTAGTAAATTTAGAAGAAAATATCTTTAATTGTCTTTAAACTATTTTTTCAATTATATTTGTAGTGATTTTGGATATGTTGAAGATCCTCGATCAGAAAGTCAAGCTTGTGTTAAAGATAATTCTGAAACTAGCCCAGGAGTTAAAGCAGAATGGTGTATTCCAGGCCTGTCAAAGTCATATAATAAGACTAAAGGATACCGAAAGATTCCAGGTGATAAATGTCAAGACACAAATGAAATGTCACCCTATCTTCCTGACATAATACCGTGCCAAATCTCGTAAGTTGTGACATATTTTTTATAGAAAGAGACTTGTTATTTCTAATTGAATATTTTAATTTTTTTTTTAAATTTTAGGCAAAAGCTTGAGTTTATGCTTGTTGCAAAAAGAGATTCTGTGTTGAGAATTGACCTCAACAACTTTAAATCCGTTGAAACCTTACCTTTACCTAGAGTTCGCTCCGTAATTGCAATTGATTATGATATGAAGAGTTCCTGCATCTATTGGTCAGATGTTAATATGGATCAAATTATGAGATTGCGTTTGGATGGAGAAAGTGCCCCAGAACATCTTGTTTCAAATGGTTTAAAATCAGTTGAGGGTATAGCTTATGACTGGATGTCCCACAATTTATATTTCGCTGATGGTCAAGAATCAAGAATTGAAGTGATCAAAACTGACTCGCATGCTTTTGGCAGAATGCGCAAAACTATTTTGAAGACTCCTGCTGTAGAAAAACCTAGAGGAATAGCCGTTCATCCTAAAAAACAGTACGTTTAATTATTTATAATTCAAATTATTGTTAAAATTTGATTTAATCATTTTTTAAACGTACTTTTAGCTATTTGTTTTGGACTGACTGGTCAGCGAGCAAACCTTGTATTGGTCGATCATTTTTGGATGGCTCGGAGGCCAAAGCAATTGTAGTAAATGGTGATAAAGAGGATCCAATTTTGAAATGGCCCAATGGAATTACAATTGATTACAAAGCTGATCGGTTGTACTGGGTTGATGCCTATCTCGATAGAATGACTGTTGCTGATTTAGATGGTTTAAATATTCAACGATTCATTCAAAACGATGTAAATGAATATAAAATTTTAAACGGCGTAAGCAAATTATTAATCTACTTTTTTAAAACAAAACGTTATCATAGAACCGTCTTAATCATCCATTTGCTGTTGGAGTTTTCAAGAATTTTGTTTACTGGGATGACTGGACAAGCAGATCAATTTACTATTCAAACAATGCTGTTGATGATGTACGAAGATCTATAACTTTGGTTTTAGGAAATCAGTCTAGATTAATGGATCTTAAGGTAACAAATGTTTGCTTACTTATGAAAATTCAAATTAGTAGGATAATATAAATAAAATAAATTTTTGTGTATTATAGGTTTTTGGTCGTGGGATGCAAGAAGGAACAAATCTCTGTTCTAATAATAACAACACATGTTCCCATCTTTGTTTTTCAATGCCAAATAATACGGTTTCTTGTGGCTGTCCAGAAGGTCTAATTAAATCCGAAGGCGATGATTGTGTTTGTCCAAATGGAAAACCAATTAATGCAAATGGAACTTGTGATTCTACTTGCACTCCTGAAGAAAATTTTTTCAAATGTGCTAGTGGCTACTGCATTCCAATCGGATGGCGATGTGATGGTGATTCAGGTATTATTTTGAATAACAATAATTTATATCTAAGCTATTATGAATTACTAAAAAAAATAAAAAATAAATAATTTATAGATTGCGGGGATGTAGAAAATAGTGACGAGGCCAATTGTGATAGACCAATTTGTCATCGAATGACACAGTTTCAATGCAAAATTTCAGGAAAATGCATCCCAGACACATTTCAATGCGATTTTGATCACGACTGTGGTGCTGGAGACATTTCTGATGAACTTGATTGTGAAGGAAAATATCCCACTTGTAATTCAGCAAGTCAATTTCAATGCGATAATGGGCGGTGTATCATGAAGAAATGGGTTTGTGACTATGAGGTATGTAATATATTTATTTATTTTTAAAAACATGTGGCATTATTGCTTATCTTAACTCGCATACTAGGATGATTGTGGAGATGGTGGCTCAGATGAAAGGAATTGTACTGGCCGTCCCCATGAAGTGAACAATTGTCGCAATAATGAATACAAATGTGTTGGAGAAGATCGATGTTTGAGTCAGGAATGGGTTTGTGATGGTTAGCTAATAAATTGAATATAAAAAATACAAGATTTTAATTAGTTACAAATTAATATGAATATCTTTTCAGGGGATAGAGATTGTAACTCGGGCTCAGATGAAGTTAACTGCACAAGTAGAGCTTGTCCTGAATGGAAATTTGCATGTAAAACCGGGGAATGCATCATGGCATCTTGGCGATGCGATGGTCAGTAGAAATTTTATATTTCAATGATTTACAAGTTTTCAAATAAACTAAAGTTTTAATATTTGTCTAAAAATAGGTGAAAAAGATTGTCCAGAAGGAGACGATGAACCAAGTGATTGTCCCAAAAATGTTCCCCCCGCTGAAGTGCACCCATTTCCGGTCGGAAATTGCTCAGATTTGAGACAAATGTTTGAATGTCACTCCTCCAACGAATGTATTCCAATCTTTTGGAAATGCGATGGTGCTAACGACTGTTTAGACGGAAGTGTAAGTCTAGAGTTCTTAATTAAATTTTAAATATGTAGTTATTCTTGATGCTTTAATATTTTATTTTTTGAAAGGATGAGGAAGGATGTGAAACTGTTACAGAATCGACAAGAGAAATCACAGACAATCCCATTATTAGTCGGTGTGAGATAAATCAATGGATGTGCAGCTCAGGTAAACTAGACGTGTATTTTTTCCTCTTCTAGTCGAGTAAATTAAATAAGTTCTTTGTTCTTTTAGGAGAATGTATTGCGTCAACTTCAAGGTGTGATGGTTTTCCCGATTGTCCACATAAAGATGACGAGGAAAATTGTCACGATGTAGAAAAAGGGTGTCCCAAAGATACCCAAAGATGTGGACAGTCTAAAATTTGTGCTAAATTCTGTGATGGTAAAACTGAATGTCCAAATGGAGAAGACGAAGGACTTGCTTGTTCACCAGCGAAATGTAAGGAACATATTATATATATATATATATATATTTTAAATTTTATTTATTTTTTTTTTTGCAATATTTAGTGACTTGTGAAGTTGGGAGATTTGCTTGTGATGGAGTTTGCAAACCAGAATATATGAAATGTAACAAGCTGAATGATTGTTTAG
Organism: Proisotoma minuta; assembly: GCA_034698145.1. Classification (NCBI taxonomy): domain Eukaryota; kingdom Metazoa; phylum Arthropoda; class Collembola; order Entomobryomorpha; family Isotomidae; genus Proisotoma; species Proisotoma minuta. Next base: position 26,650 of record JAQIXN010000503.1, read on the forward strand.
ATTCAACTGATGAAGACAAAACAATGTGCGCTACACATAAGCCCGTGTATCAGGTACTTTTTTCAGAATTTGCAAATGGATTTATTTATACCAATTTAATAATACTTTTGCTCGTAAAAATATAGGTTGCCGATATTTCTATTGCTCGTGACTTTGAAGATCCACAATACTTAGATATTGAATGGTGGTTGGACCCTACTTTGAAAGGAAACTTGCAATTCCGTCCATCATATTGTGAAGTCGAGTCAAAGCATTGTGTGAACTCTACAAAATACGTAAAACAACGTCGTTATAAATTGGGCGAAGATAAGCCGAATGGTTTGCGCCCTTTTACGAAATATTCCATCACAGTTTATGTTAACGATGGTACTCAAGATTATCCACCGGCCGTTCATAAAACGGTTACTACATCAGAAACTGAGCCTGAACCACCGTATGATGTCAGTATATCTCAACCAAATGCAGAAACCTTGAAAATAAGTTGGAAAAAGCCCGCACATCCTAATGGGAAAATTAAAGGATACAAAGTGTTTTTTCATCCACCCACGCCACCGTTAAGTTTTGAATCAATTCAAGAATCGGTTACAGTTTCAAATAAACAATCCCATCCACTATTTAAATCCGGAGTGAACTACACATTTTGGGTACGAAAAACTAGCAACAACTATTTTAAAATGATAATGAAATATTTAAAACTCCTAATTTAACTGCAGGTCACGGCCCACAACAGCTACGGATACAGTGAAAATTCCCATGCAACAGTTTATGTGTACAATGCCGACGTTGCGTCTATTGAAGAGCTAAAAATTAAAGGTATGTTGTTACCCTTGCTTAAAACAAACGTTGTTTAAAAAAGTTTAATTTTTGAGTAACGTTTAATTGTTTCCACATTTAGAAATTGGCGACAATTCAGCGTCGCTTTCGTGGAAGACGAATGGAAATGCAAATACATTTACTGTAATGTTAGAAACAATGGGCCCCATGTACCAATTCCAAAATACAACTAAAGTCACAGAAAATTCAGTCACTTGTAAGATTTTTTAAAACATCATTTTCTAGTATTGTTTGTTAAATATTTTTATCCTATTGTTTGCAGTCAATCAACTTGCTCCTAAAACCAATTACAGAGCGACTATAATTCCAGCTAATAAAGATATATATGGCTCTTCTCAATCTATTAGTTTCAGCACTAAAGGCGTGGCATTGCCAAAAATTAAGGGACTGAAAATTGACTATTCCAAGAAAGACAACAAGGCTCTCATCAGCTGGCAACCAGTTAGTTCGCAGGGCACTAGTTGGGTTTATGGGGTCTACTATGGGAGATCCATTCAAGAAATTTCAACTACAAGTAAATAGTTTTTTTTTTAAATGTACATAATAAATTTCCAAAAAATAATTTTAAACGATTTTTCGCTATTTCGTAGAAGCCCGTAATGTTACTGCAAACACTTCAATTGTTTTGGAGAATTTGGAGGCTTGCGAAGATTATCTTGTGGATATTGGTCTTGTTGGACCTCAAGGAGTTGGACCATTAACAGAATCTCCAAAAGAATTTAAAACAAAAATGGATGACAAGGCGCCGCCAAAGAACATTGAAGCAGAATTTGATTCAAACGAACATTTGAAATTGGATGTGAGTTGGGATGCTCCTTGCAACATTCTAGACAATCCATTGAGTTACAATGTATGAAAAAAATAATTTAAGATTGAAAATGAGCTTTTTTTTAACCCTGATGATAAAATAATTTATGTTTGACATTTTTTTCTGTTTAGATCATTTTACGAGAACTCACCACAAACCGAACACATGGTATTTCTAATCTTCCTGAATCTGGGCCAAGTTCTTCCAGATCAAATCACTATACCACACTATTAGATTACGGAGGTCGCTATGAGTAAGTAGTACAATATTTATTTTATTTTTTGTAAACCTAAAAAATAAATTATTTAATTTTTTTTTTAGAATTCGCGTGAAAACAAGCGTATCCGGATCTAGACTATCAGCTCCCATCACTTTCAATGCTCCAGTAATTCCGTTTCCTCATAAAGTCGAAGAGTGTGGTGGCTGTCATCCAATGACAGTATATTGGGAGAGCCCAGATTTGCCACAAAGAGTTAAGAGCAAAGGACCGTAAGTGTTTCAAATTTGATTGTTGGTTTTGATTTTTTATTAATGGACGCTAATTATTCTCATCTATTCATCTTAGGCACAAATACGTTGTTTGGCTATCAAAAGATCCATCATTCAACCCAAATTCTACAGTGATAAAACGCGAAACAAATGCTACAGATTTCCAAGTGGAAGATTTGATTGCAGACGGTGGTGTTTACTATGTTTCCATTAGCGTAGTTGACGGCATTGGTCATGAATCCCCTAGATCAACACCCATTATGCTGAAAGACATGAGTAATTATTTTTTTATAAATTAATAAGTACAAACAAACTAACAACAATTATTTTTCCAGTGTCTTCACCGGAATATATTATTAGTAAAAGCAATGCTTTAGTCATTGTTCTCACAGTCCTTGTTGTAATTGTGATATTGGTTGGTGCATTGGCAATATTTGTTGTGAGGTAAGTCAAAACAAATAATGTTATTTTTATCGTTTGAAGATATTTATCAAATTTCTCAAATTTCTATTCAACTTTCAGACACAAAAGACTGCAAACATCTTTTCTCAACTTTGCCAGTTCTCATTACAGCACCCATTCAGGAGCTGCGACATTTCAACAGAGCAGTGAGGATTTTGATTCGCCACAGATTCGTGGATTTGCAAATGAGACAGATGACGAGCCACTTATTGCTTAACTTTCTCCGTGATAATCATTCTCCAAAAAAGGCTTATTCAAGATCTACTATCTAAAACTACGCATATTATTAGTACTATCGTTCGTATAATTTTTGTGTTGTGTTATTTTTGCAATATAGTTTATAACCGACAAACATTATTATTATTATTGACAAAAAATGAATTATATACACTTTACCAATGTGATATAAGGGCAATGAGAATATAAGGTAAAGAAAAGAATGTCTGATACAAAAAAAAACATTTTCACACTTGTACCGTTAACTTAATCCCGTGCGTTTCAGGTTGTATTATTAATTATCGTATATATTTTTTATGTAACAGTTCCTATATAGTTTTCAATTTCAAGTTTTATACAGAATTTTATAAATCGCATCTATTTTTATTATTGATGCGATAATTTTTGTGAAAGGACTCGCTTCATCTTTCTTTACAACAAAGCTTTTGAATCAATTTGTGTGCTTTTGCAAAGTTTTAATACAAAGTACTTGTAAAAATGTAGCTCTGAATATAAATATGACAATGACTGATATATTGAATGTGAGAACAATAATTTATTTATACCACTATTTAATGTCAGTATTTATATTGATAACTAATAATAATATTCTAATCATAAACAAAAACAAGTCACTTATCATATTTATTAAACTACTCCTATGATGTTTTATGAAATATTGTCGCTAATAAACCCTTAAATTTGAACGTATATTTTGACTTTTGTCTTGCATAATACTAACTATCTACTTTCTCAATTTCGCTAATTGAGACATTACATTAAAAGAACATAACATTTTTGGTACATGTATTTTGTAATTCATTCGATTAATTATTAAATGTGCGTAATGGGAAGGAAATTTGGATGGACAGGTGAATGAGTGTACACATCTCTGAGGAAATGAAGGTGAGTGAGTCTGTTTTAAAGAGGGAGTCGATGCTCCAGGCAAAGCGGTTTGGATAATACTTGCCTAGGTAATGTCATCCACCTTACCTCGTCGTCTATTCAATATCCATCGCATGCATGAAACAACTCTCGCTTTTACTTAACCTGCCTGGTATAAACAACAATCGTTCGTTATATCCAATTCTAAAACATACAGCAGCTACGTTTTAAACATGAGAATAAAAAATCAGATGATATGAAATGTTTCGTTTGTCTCAGTTCATTTCAGGAACTCTGCCAGTGATGTGATCCTCAAATCAAACAAGGGAAGATAACTAAACTTTTATCTTATCCAGTTGGTAATTATTTATTTACGTGTCTCAGTATATAGAACAGGTAACGAATTTTGTTAGTCAGTGTCAGTTAGGGAAGCGTTTCTTTCTTTCCCTGTTCCATAGTGAATGTAAAGCCAATGCATTTTACCCGAGCGAGCAAGGTTGAGAGCTTGGAACTCGAATTTAGTTGCAAGTGTGCATCCGTTCCGTTCACAGCCAACTTCACAAATGCTCGGCATTTGAAACTTACATCAACTTTCAACTCTAAAGTTGTCAGTTAACTGACCATTATTATAGGCTATAATAAAAGTGTCAAATACTTAACTATTGTTTTGTCGTCTTGCAAGATTTTCTGAAAATCTCAATTTTCTCCGTTTGAGGATGAAATCTTGTCAATTTGGATTGTGAAATAAACTTTTGACTAAATTAGTTTACAATTAAATTGCCTTTTCATTGGATTCTGAAGTAAGGAAACCGGGTAATTTTGTGGAACTTTGCAGATTTGCTCCATTTTCCTAAAACTTTCATCCTGGAAAGTTGAGACATTGTCCAAGTCTCATTTTGTGCAAAGTTTGACACACAACTGAAAGCTTTCACTACGGAATTCTGCAGAGAACACAGAGAAAACGTGGAATATGGAAGCTAAAATAATGCTTCAGTTGTTTATCTTTTGCTGCGTAATAGGTAAGAAACATTTTTAATCTCTTGAGATCCATTTCATATTATATCATCATCATCATATGAGTTTTTTCGTGTGTCCCAAATTCTTTGCATCATCTATTTTAGTTCAAAAACTTTAACCGTTTTTCTTTAAACAAAATGATCGTGATCTGTCACCTGTCCATGTAAAAACGTATCAAGAGAAAAAAAACTGACTCATCCGTTGCTCATTTTGATTAATTTTTATTCACCTATAACTATGATAGCTTAGGCATTTATTGAATTTCTGGATCGCTTTTCTTATGTATTGTGGATGTATATGTATGTCAATTATTGGCATTGTTATATTTGTTTTGTCATCGCTCTTGTTCTTGTTAAAAGTAAATGTAGCATAGCCAGTAAAATATTTCAGTTTGGACAGAATATAAAACTAACACGATATGTACATACATGTGAGTGACAACAATACGGTTTTGCATTGTACTCAAACTTTGCATGGTCTAAGGAGTTTCTGAGTAGTTATATAGCTTTTATGGCTTGGCGTGGTTTATTTGCACACTTTTCTCATATCAACTAAGGTGGAGGTGGTATATAGCCTCAATATCTATACAAACACAACCACGCTATTGAATTGAATAGTTTTACTATTTCGGTTTTGGCAAACAAACAAACAAACATATCTACAACTCTTTCTCATGTCCAATGTCCTATTATTATAGTTACTTCGTGTCAGTTTTGATTAGGGAACTCAATTTATGACAAACTACAAAGACATGCTAAAGAAATACAAACAATGCGGGAGGAAACCGATTTTTAGGTGTAATATTAAAACATTTCAAAGCAAATATTGAACAACCACTTTACTTTGCCGGAAATTAAATTAAACACAAAGAAGGGAAATATTATGGAAAATTCTTTTCCTGATAGGGGAAAGGGTGAAGATGTGTAATTTTTTTGCTTCTCCCCTCAATAAACCGTCTGGCGTTGTTCCCAATGTATTGCAAATGTATGCAAAATGCCTTGCTCTTGACATTACTTGTTCATTTGAAAAGAGGGCAGAAGGAGGACAGAAATAGAAATATAAAATGACGAAAATGCATTTAGAAATATTTTTGGCAAAATCAGCTCGAAAGTGACAGGTGGACTCTACATTTTAATTGGAAGGAAGTCCGTTTCAATTACGCAGAACAAAGTTACACAAAATATTTACTTTTCAAGATTGGAAAGAGTATGTAGGTAGAATTAAATTAGATCTAATAATAATTCACTGTGCTTTCATCACCAACAACTTTCCCTTTTCCATAACTTTTACCAGGAAATCAGGGAATGTCATGCAAAATGGCGAGTCATGGGCACTTTAGATTCTTCATGAGATTGCCATTTATTTGCTAGTTGTAACAGCTAGGGTAGAATGGTTTGTAGATTTTACGACATGATATGATATTTTGTGAGAGCATTCCAAATTTTATGATATACGAGGGAGATTGGAGGGGAACGAAAGTGAAAAGGTTGCAAAATAATTTTGCACACTGCCAACCAAAGCGTCCTTTCGATCGATCTCTTCTTTTAGTACTTTGTGTCTGACTCACTAACTCAATTCAATGTTGGTGGGTAATGTTACAACCCGGCTTGTTTTCGCAACTCGTTTGCAAACTCTCCGGCTTTTACTCACTCTTCCAGTCAACAAGGAAGAAGGGTCTAGTGGCAAAATGTGAATGGCGAATCGATACTTTCTCAGCCACTGGCAAACTTCTTTAGATATCTATGTGTTTTGCAAACAGCCAACTCAAACACTATACTTACCTGTCAAACTCAATCAGAGCCTTTTCAACATAAAAGAGAAACCAAGAAAGTTAGGAAAAGTGTTTTTGCAGGAATGCTTAAATTATCAAGCAGAGATGAAATATTAAACAAAATTAAATTACATTTGGTAAAACAAAAGTTATATAATAAACTTTGAATAAAATAATACCAATTGGCAAACAGCTTTGTCATTCAGTTATTATTATGAGTCACTCAAGTATACAAGTTTATGTTTTGCACACTTCATTCCCTTTGTTTTTATGATCGAGTTGTTCTGCACTTGAATCTGACTTTTGCTTTTGGAAAACTCTACTTACAAGAAAATATACGACAATGTAATGACTCCATATAAAATGATAAATGACCGTCAAAATTCGCCTTCCTCTCGCCTGCTTATATACAGCCTGTATAATTTTACAAAGTTGATGGGGATAATAAAAGGAAATTTGCAAAGTGGGACTTTTCCTGAGTATAATTTGCAGCCAGACCTAAGGGAAAGTTACTCAAAGCTGAGTCATTCATGGGGGACATTTATCTTTATGCATTGCAGTGGCGTCTCTGACACTGACTTGATGAATAAAAGGTAAAGCATATAAATATATATGTGTATCCACCACTGCTTTCTCCTTAAATCATAATCTTGGGGAAAAATATCCTAGAAAAGCAAAAGTCCTTGAATCCTTAATATAACGAGGAAATGGTTTATTTTTTCCTTTCTCCATGCTCTCATTCTGTAGAAGAAAGGAGAAAAAGAGCAAAGAATGAAACAAGCAAACCTTTAGATTCTTGAGCCACTATACTAATGGACAAATCGATTCAACTTGGGCAAATCAGGTAATAAAATGTTGAGTTGGATGGTAGATTTATCGGATAAAATGTCAAATGTCAATGGGTCACTTGGCTAGAAATTGAGTGAGACACAAAGACTACTACTTTGTCCTTTCTTATTTCTCGCTTTTTCCGGTTTGATGAAATTTCTTTCTTTAACAGGAAATGAATATTACAACAATATCCAGAAAACTTGAATTGTGAATCAAATCCAATATCAGGAAAAAACAGATCTACCAGTTTACGCCATTGTTTAAAAATCATTTAATTAATGTGGGCCCTTCTGTTTACAACATTTTCTTTGTGCATAATAATGAAAGGGATTATAATATTTATAATTATATGCAGTTCAAAGTTTGAACTTCAAACTCTGACTGAATAAACAAAACTTATTTAAATATTACCAAAGGACTGAATCCTTAATAATAACATACAACAAAGACCCCCACCAAGTTTTTGTTTTAAATTCACATTTACAAATTATAAACCAACCAAATCACTTCCCACAATGAACAAGTTTTCAAATATTAAATGAGACTTGAGAAATTGAATTTTCATATTTTATACACTTCCAAAGTACAAGGGATGGATGCATGAAGGGAATCGTGGCGTGGTACAAGTCATAAATAATTTAGGGAATGCCAGTTTAATGTGAAACTGAAGAAAGCAAAATGTCAGTGCACACTCATTAATGCGTGACAGTGTCCAGGATTAACCCTGACTAACTTTTTTCCTTTGGAGAAGGCTGAATCGAAACATGATTATAATCCTAAATGTTGTAGATGAAGGGTTTCTTCTCCTCCTTTCCAACAAAGGTAAAACAAAGGATGAAGATCAGAAATAAAGTCTACAAATTGTTGTACGTTATGATTTTAGAGAACTACATACTTCCGTTCAGGGAAGACTGGAAAATTAGCTCAGAACATCATACATTTCCTTCCTTCATCCCTTAAGGGTTTAAAATGGCCATCTGCTGACTTACTTTACTTTACTACAACCGTGAAGAGGAACTTCACTTTACCTTCTTAATGCACTCAAATTTTAAAGAATAGATCCATGTTCATCCTTTTGTATTCTGAGTGGTCGTTGTGCAACATTTGACAAAGCAAAGTAGATAAGTACCAAACGCATTTTTTTTGTTTAAAAATCCGATTATATAATGCTCTACAAAAGCCGACGTATAAGTATTTATGTATTGCATTAAAGGTTAAGCATGGTCAATGGATAATCTTTGTATCAATATGATCACATATAATTTAGACGAAATATTTTAACAGGTGTATTTAAAAATCATAAACAGCGTGAAACATAATTACGTCATGAAAAGAGAATTTCCTGTTCTAATAAAATGAATTAAGTTCTCATGAATTTGTCCTGGTTTGTGGCTGCTGGGTAAAGACCACTGGAGACACGGTTGACTGTCGGTCAACATCTGCTTCCATTTTCAGCAGAGATTGAATGAAACTTAACATTTTAATTTGAGCAAATCTTTAATTTTAATTTGCGGTAACAGTTGGAAAGGAACTTGTTCTCATTACCAATTTGTTCTTCTTCACTGGTTCCCACAAAACAAACGCTGAATTATGTGGAAGATAAATTCGAGTACACATATGTCACGTTCAAGATTTTACCTGAAGTAAACGTTTATAGCTAAAGGTAGTACAGGAAAACGGCTATTATATTTTAGCGTCTTTAAGAAAAAGGCATAATGTACAGGTATGTTTTACAATGTCACCCGAAAAACTGTGACCTTGTCAATAATAAAATTAGTATATTTTCTCAAGAAATGGGATAGATTTTTGGACAAAGTGCCAATACTGAAAAGATGCGTTAGCGACGCCATTTCCACCTCCGTTTTTTAAAAGTTGGCATTAAAAATAATATTACTATGCTAGTGTTGCTTTATGCTATGGAGAAGGTTTACAGTGCTAAAAGTTTTCCAAAACGAACAACTTCTCAGCACTCATTTCTCACCTTCACGTAAATTCCTGAGTCGTAGAATTGATCCAGAGCCAAAGTAATTTCAACTGGGTCACCAGAATATATGCAACTTTTATTTATTTGGTACAATGTCACATTTACTTTTGAGCATTGGAATTTAAATTATCTAATAAACTTGTGTACATTAAATGTACTACATTTGACATAACATAACAATTAATCAACAATTAATTTCAATTTAAATTAATTATATTGAAATGCTCCTACACCAGTTCTAAATTATTTCCAAACTGTTTCTGTTACTATTCTGTAGGCTTGAAGCAATTTAAAATTTACCAGCAGAGTTATTAATTTTATGCTTGTCATTCTCAGTCTGCAAAATTTGTCACAAAAATAAATAATAGACACTTGACAGCAAAGCACAATTTGAGTGATTTTGCAAATTGGATTCTTATAGCCGAATTTCCGGAGAACTTTAGAGCAAAGGTTAATGACATCACTGATTCATGATCTTAATTGCTCACTTCCGTTAATTTTAAAAGTGTTTATCGCTTATATGCATTTATCGGCATCGTCGGTACCTTTTCTGAGCGGTACAAAAGTTAACAAATAATAACTTTTCTAAATTTAAATTGCTTATTTATCGGGCGTAGCTATTTTTGTCATTTCTTAATGCTCATAGATATTATGTAAATTTCATGATAGATAAAATATCATTATGACATGCATAGCCACTTATTTTCAGATTTATGAATAAACATTATAACTAGTTTCGTAAATTCAAGGAAGTACATATACTATATGTCCCAAAAATATCTCAACAGATTTTTTTTTCGCGGATTGCTTTGTAAAAATAGCTCTAAAATTGTCAATTTTAATTATATCTTCACCAAATTTAGTACACGATGGCACCGATGCATATGCCTTGACATAAAAATATAACATTAAAAATATAACAGTTGGGGGAGTAACGGCACACCC